>JAOTRN010050189.1:0-15495 GCA_028566695.1 Bagroides melapterus | reverse complement strand
GGAGCAGGAGAGGCTGCATTTGCTTTGCCCAGTCAAGGCCTTGAGGACTTATGTCCACCGCTCAAGCTTGTGGCGTAATTCCTTCTCACTGTTTGTCTGTTTTGGGGGCCGGAACAGGGGTAATCCGGTCTCCAAACAGCGCATGGTGCACTGGGTGGTGGACCCCATTACTCAGGCCTATGAGGCGTGCGGTGTTGCTCCGCTTCTAGGCATCAGTGCCCACTCTACTAGGGATATCTCCTCATCCAGTGCCCTAGCCAGGGGTGTCCCCCTCGAGGCTATTTGTGCTGCGGCAGACTGGTCCTCTCCGCACACATTTATCAGGTTTTAAAGCCTGGCACTGGGCCCCATGCTGGGGTACCAGGTCCTGCAGGACCTTTGATGTTCTGTGCCGAGTCTGTCCGTGCTCTCTCATGGCCTCTGGTACAGTCATCGGCCGGTGCGTGGCAGCGTGGGTATTGACGTTCCCATAGCGTCAACGCGAGGCAGCGTCAAAGTTCCCTCGAAAGGGAACTACACCAGGTTACATATGTAACCCAGTTCCCTGAGAAGGGAACGAGATGCCGTGTCGCTGGCCATGCCCCGGGCATCCATTCACGCTCCCTTCAGACAAATAGAAGCTGGGGCGATGTGATGTCAATGCCTTTTTATGAACTTGGTGGCGTATAATTATCTCGATTGTTGCCAGCTGTTCTTTCCAAGCCTTTAATTTGGCATGTGTGCACACAGAGCTTCAGACACAGCTTCCTCAAAGAAGCAATTCCCATAGCGTCAACTCGACACAGCATCTCATTCCCTTCTCAGGGAACCGGGTTACATACGTAACCTGGTGTAGTTTTGCCATTTTTATACAGTGCATTACACAAGTAAACACACAGACAAAGTTTTTAGACAAGTCTTTACTGATCTCACTTGCTGTATTTCTCATTTTGCACAAAAACACAGCGTAAATACCAACATTTAATGTCTTTATGTAACCCAACCCTTTATTTGTATACAATATTGAAAACTATTCTAACCGAATACGTAATGGTGTATGTATATTGGTGGACATTCTTTAAACTTAGATATGTTAGAAAGCATTTGTCTTTTTACACCTGAATCTCTCAACTCTAGCCCATTGGCTGAGTGCAGTGCAATTAAGACAATGAGCTTGACCCGTCAGCTCCTGCTGAGTGAAAGTCTATGAATAGACTGCCACATAGTGGTATACAACAGCAAGCACACTCTACTGAAATACCGCCGCTGCTGCCTTATTCTGGTGTGGCAAAATCTGTAATTCTGTCAAAGAAGGCTGGGACTATTCCCTGCGTAAATACCAGGGCGACATTCTGGCAAGCATTGTTTGTTTTGTGACGTGTCTGTTTTGTTTAGTTTTTGATCAGCACTTGTCTTTAATGTTTTACTCCCCCTCAAGAGACTGATTTAAAGTGACAAATTTCTTCTTCAAAATCATCAACCTGCATGCTAGATCTCTTAGCTACATGTTTCTTTAAATAGCTATCAGTAGCTACCAAATCCCTTCTACAAATGCATTTTTCCCTTAACACTGTATATGTGCCTAAATCTTTTTAACTAGTGGGTAATCCCAAATGAAAACCCAAACTCTATCCTGTAAACTGTCCAACTATAGGCCAATATCAAACCACCCCTTTATCTCCAAGATCCTAGAAAGGGTTGTATCACAGCAGGTCTCTGCTCATGCCTACATAGGAATAACATTCATGAAATGTATCATTCAGTATTTACGCCTAACCATAGCACAGGGACAGCACAGGTAAAAGTGGTAAATGACTTGTTACTGACGTCTGATCAGGGCGGTGTCTCTAAGCAAAGCCAGATCAGATGAGAGGGACCAGCTAATATATGTGTGAATAATACTTCTGCTTAATGCTGACAAGACATTGGCTTTCTGATTGCAGAGTAACTCTGGATGGCCTTAATTTCATCATGTGCAGAATTTGTTGTGATTATTGACTCCAGTATTTTTTCACTCTGGCAACTCAAATAAAGACTCTGTACAACTGTGGTGAGCACCTCTGTATGCACAGGAAATTTGTGATTATCATTTTGACCTTTAGAGACTTTTATAAAATTATTTTTCTATGAAATAAGTAAGTAAATAACTAAAATCACAGTTTAAAATAAAGGATAGAAGATAGATCCCCCCACACAAACAGACACACACTTCTCAACTTCTCAGCATTACATATATATTTACATGTTTATTTTCCATGACTTTATTAGCAAAGCCAATATCTCCATGATAATTTATTCAATAAGAAAATAAAAATGCTCAAAAAAGAATCAGTATCTGCACAGCAGTGATAGTATACTTTGATATTAATTAAATCTTTCAGAGAAAAAGAACATTGAATTTCATTCTAGCCATTGTTGTATAAAATTCATTATTCATTATGTTAGCTGTTGTGTTTTTTTTTGTTTGTTTGTTTTTTTTTTTTGGGGGGGGGTCTGGTTTTATTTGTTTGTTTGTTTTTTGTTTGTTTATTGTTAATTGCTTTGGCACCCCAAAGTCATACCTTTGCCAATATAAGCACCTTGAAATTAGAAACTGAATTAACATTGAATGGAGAGAGTTCCCACTGCTGTGCAGCTGGCAAAGCAGGATTACAAAGGTTTGGCCCATGTGTTTGCATGTGGGCTGAGACAAAGTAGTATTTCAGGGGCTCTATTAGTTCTGCATGAGCACAAATCCAAAAAGCTTTGGATTTGCAGGCTACTCTTGATAAGGATTTGAAACAATGGACCTTTTCCTACTGTACCCCCTTCTAAAATTTTACATTATCCCTCAAATTGTATTCATGGTTTCCATTCTGCTTTTCTTTTTGGTACCCCCTGTCACCTTTCTTTACCTGATCTGGGTCCCTGTGTCATTTTTCCATGTCATTTTTCCATTCATTTGTGGCAATGGCATTATTTAGCTAGATAAATAAACTCAAGCTAGATAAATAAAAAACATTTAATTCAAATTTAAACCTTTAATTAAAAAAAACATTCTGCACAAACTAATTTTCCAAAAAAATAACTCTGATGGGCTGCTTTCATATCTTAATCTAAACTTTTTCTTATGTGACTCAGTTTAAGTGTCAAAGACAGCATTACAAGCCTGAGCATGAGGTCTTTAAAGAATAAAGTAAAAAAATCAAAATTAAGGAATCTAACAAACAAGCAGAAAACAACATAACACAACCCATGGCAGAACAGGGAGCTACACAAAATAGCATAACCCCAAACTACTCTGAAATGGGAAGCCACAAGAAATATCACGGCCCCGAAGCATGCCGGAACAGGACAGCAGTGTCAAAGAATTCCACCCTGCAATAAAAAAAATTCAAAAATAGAAGTCAGTTTTCTTAAAGAATGTGTACTGCTATTTTTGTTGGTAAAAAAAAGTAACCTGAATTAACCCATTGCTTCTCAGTCTCTCAGTGTTGCCCCCCTCATTTGTTATATGATCTGTATCTGGTTTAGAAAAAAAATCTTTGTCCCCTGTCTCACTACCAGAGTGTGTTTAACTGATTGTTGTTAATCAATATGATAAGCAGTGTCTAACTGATTAATGTCAGGATGGATCTGGGGCCTATCCCTGGAACAATTGGGCACTAGACAGGAATACAGACTGGATTGCGAGTGAATTTCATGCTGTTCAGATGTATGAATGAAGCAGAATAATGTAGCGCACAGCATTTAATTACAACATCCTCATAAATGTCAGTCCACTCTACACATACTTAACTACACATTATTTTAATATACATTTTACATTATCACCTTTACAAAATGTATCATTATCATTCTCCTGCCAGGGTATCTCAAATGTCCTAAGGACTAAGTAGAGCACACTATACAGTGTTTTGCTATTTGAATGTGTGAGGTTTAATCTGTGATACCAAATCCAGCAGTTTGAACTAAATTGGGTTTGACATAAGACTTAAATTCGTGAGGGGAAAAAAGCAGTTGTTCTTTTGAACATACATGTGTATACTACACAGAAAACACACCCATGGATATTGGTTTTGGTGGGGTAAACAACAGATATACTGACTTCCCTAAGGTAACTTAGTGTAACATCTGACATTGCGTTTGTCCTTAGCACAAAGTTGGAGGGAATATTTTCTTTTTAAATGTCAGTTAAAGAGTGACTGCAACTGTGCATGTTAAATGAACCAATTAAATGTAAGCCACATCCGTCCAAAGTTTCTGAGATGTTCCCAACATAACAGTTCTTTATATTTAAAACTAAAAAGCAATTTCTTCAAATAATTAAAAACTTAACAGTTATAACTGAAACACTATGGTTACAACAGAAAATTGTGCCATTTTTAAACAAAGTAAATGTTCCTCTTAACTTATAAAATTAACTTATTTTAACTTATTTTAAATTCCTTAACTTATAAAATTAAAATTAATTTCCTTCTCTCCTGAGAAGGAAATTCATTTTAATTTTATAAGTTAAAATTTCTTTTACAAATCTTTGTAAAACCCTTTTTTTTTTTTTTTTTCTTTATTAGCATTTCCCAGTACACAGTATGCGGCCTATATAAAGCTGTGGCTCTAAATAGAAAAGTGTAGATCCTAGTGTGGGAGTGTGTGGAGGATAAATTGTGAGATTGGAAAAACAAGGCAACTCAATAAAAAAGTTCAAGCTCCTTGGCATGAAGATAGGTATGTGTATGCATGTATGTGTCTTTAAATAAGAGAATCTTGTGCTCTCTGTTAAAAAGAATAATGTTTTAAACCAACAATATATTTACTATGCTAATGATTCATGGTTTCACAGTTCCTAAATCTCAGTGGCCAACAGAAATAATATGGAGAATAACAGATTTCATGTATGTTCCGTATAGTCCCCTAAAAATAACACAAATCAATGTCCTCATGCAGTCCATTCTATGGCATGAAGAGGTCCATACCATTTTTTAAGGGAACCTGAATCAAGTAAGGACAATGACATTTTTGAGGCACCTTTAGCACATGACATCCATGTTACTAAATATCCAAAACTTTGTGTTGGTGAGGCCTACGTCTGCTAGTTTCTTAAATGTGCATCCTTTTCCAAATTGTTTATGGATGCCATTTTGGTATAATGAATACTGTTGATACTGTATGTGTTGGATGGTTATAATGTTTGATTTTAATTGTGTGTTTGTGAAGAAGGCTGTGGTGTTTGTTAGTGTTCAGCTTGTGTTTTATGCACTATGATTTCAAAAGACTTTTGGCAACAATATATTTTGCAGTGTATAGTATTAGCTTATAGAATTTATACATTTTATGCTTTCAGTTGCTTATTTTTGGTTATTGAGGTTAAGGTTAATGTAAGGTCTCTATTAATAATTGTCAGTAGTCTCTATAATTGTCACTATTTGTCTGTGTATTGAATGTTGGTGTTTGTTAATGAATTATGGTTTGATGTGTTGGCTCATTATGTAATTCATCTTTATGCCCACATTTTACTAAATGTGGAATAATGTGAAACAGTTATACTTTTGCACATGAATAATACAGAGGCTTATCTCGCAAGGGAATAAGGAAACAAAAGAGGAAATGAGGACAGTGGGAAAGTTTGACTGAGGAATGAATTTGGATGAAGGATGGAGAAGAGATGCTTTAGGGTTCCACAGTGCAGTGTTTGGAGTGTGGATTAGCTGTGTAAGATTTTCTAGGCTGAGTGTGAGGGGAACATCAGCCATGTTTTTACCCAGCAGAGTCACAAATCTGCTTTCAGTAGGAAGATTATCTGTAGCCTGGCAGCCTAGGAGAAAACACACACAGACCAAAAAAAAAAATCACAAAACCTAAACAGACAAACACACATGACAATAACACCAAAGGGAAAATATTCTGCAGTTGAAAATATTCTGAAACTGAGACAATAGTCTTTTCTTAGAAAAGCATAGTTAATGGTTAGAATTACAGATGTGTCAGATATGTCAAAGGCAGTTGCTGAAGAGAATAACGCTAGATATAGATATACTGTATATCTAAATTATATTGGGCTTCTATTTATTGAAATAGTAAGATCTGCAGACATGTGTGGTGCAAATTGGGTTAAACTTGCACATAGAACCCAATATGTGCCCAATAGTCTGAGGCCCTGTCTACACATATAGAGGCTTTTATTTATTTATTTATTTGTTTGTTTATTTTGAAAATTTAGGTTTTTGGCCATGAAAACAGCATTCATGTTGCCTAAAAGGAAGCTATTCAAAAATATCCTCACATTTTCACTGATTTATTGCATGGATGTAACAAACGTGCTTTTCAATATGTTGACATAAAAAAATGAATATACACATGCAATTTAGTGATGTACTAGATCACATGGCTGCTGACTAATTTCCTCTGTGTTCTACAATACTTTATTTCATAACATTTTTGTAATTTGTATTTTTTTATGAATAGAAATATCTTCAGAAATGTTGTTCCAAACCTTTAGTAGTTTAAAGGTTTAAAAACCTTGTAGGTTAAAAACCTTTTTGTGGCTACTTGACTTGTTGCTTGTTGAACATTCCATTCCAAATGTAACATTATAATTATATGTACTGTGTGTAAACATTATAATATTTTACATAAAACCCTAAAGAGTCACAGAAATACAACTCCTTTATCCTCCAAAGTCCCACTCCTAAGAAATGAATATCACCCGCCCTTACCAGCCATCCTTGTCTTTGCTCACAAAGCTACAACAGAGACCATAGAAAGCTCAAATGAGATTTGATCTCCATTTAAAGGTAGTAATAATAATTTAGGAAAAAATATAAAATATCGTATTATAAAATTTCTACACAGTTCTACACAGTAGTGTCATTGACTCACCTCTCCAGTGTGAATGACTTGAAAAGACACTGTCAATCCTTTTAATGTAAAAATGGTAATTTCATTCACCATTGCTAATATGCAGTCATATAGCTCATTAGCCATTTCCCACATTAACATTTTGTTAAAATGTCTAATAAAGGAAAAAATAGTGGGTTTTGATGTATTGGTTTGTGTATTCTTTCCCTCTCACTTTAACAGCAGTGAGTGATGAACAGATGGTGTATTTGACTCGTGAAGGATAAACACTCAGAAGAGAGTTAAGTTTTAGGGGTTTTTGCCACATCTGGAACAGCAGGGGAGTTGCAGTGCACAACGTTCTCTCCTTTTATCTCTTCCATGAGATGACTCCTACAGATTTCCAAACACAGCAGTGCATCTGCTGGGGAATTTTACAACATGTTTAAATGATAATCTGGGCCTACAGTGGCTCTCAAATTCAATCATGTTCTTAACAGCAGATTTCAAATAAAATCTCAAGTGAAATCAAGTCATATTATCATCCATATTGCTAACAATAACTGCTACTCTCTCCTACCTGGTACCTTTATTTATTTATTTTTTTTTTATTCTGGTTAAGAGTTGTGCTGCACATTAGGATAGTGGGTAATGCTTCACAGTTGTGTGGTGTTTCAAATCTACTTACATTCATTGCTTGGGTTTCCTATGGGTTTTTCATTTTCTTCCTGCTGGCCAAAGCTTGCCAGTATATGGATTCTTTTTAACTTCTGGCTGTTCCCATTAGGGGTCACCACAGTGAATAATCATTTTCCACCTAACTCTATCCTCGGCATCCTCTACTCTCGCTCCAATGACCTTCATGTCTTCTTTTACAACATTCATGTATCTCTTCATTGGCCTTACCTGGCAGCTCCATCTCCAACATTTTTCTACCAAGATAACTACTCTCTCTCCTCTGTACATGTCCAAACCATCTCAATTTATCCTTTGTGACCTTGTCCCTAAAACAGTCAACCTGAACTGTCCCTCTGATATGCTTGTTCCTAATCCTGTCCATCCTTATCACTCCTAAAGAGAACCTCAACATCTTCATCTCTACCTCCATCTTTGCCTCATGTCTCTTCTTCACTGCTACAGACTCTAACCCATACAGCATTGCTGGTCTCACTACACTCTTGTACACCTTTCCTTTGATTCTTGCTGACAGTTCTGTCAGACAACATTCCTGACACTTTTCTCCACCCAGTCCAACCTGCCTGTACTTGCCTCTTCACCTCTTTTCCACACTCTCTGTCGCACTGGATGGTTGACTCCAAATACTTAAACTGCACCTGCACCTTCATGACCTCAGCCCCTTGTAACATCACTGTTCTACTTCCCTCCATCTAGTTCAAACACATGTATTCCTTCTTGCTATGACTGACTTTCATTCTACTTTCCAGGGCAGGCCTCCACCAATGTCATCCGCATACATCATTGTCCTTGGAGATTCCTGCCTGACTTCATCTGTCAACCTGTCCATCACTATGGCAAACAAGAACGGCCTCAAAGCCATTGATATAGCCCCACTTTCACCTTTAAATCCTGTGTCTGACATACAGCACATCTCACTGCTGTCATACTCCTCTCATACATGTCCTGAACTACTCTGAGGTACTTCTCTGCCAAACCTGACATCCTCATACAGTACCAGAGTACTCCCCTCTCGCCATGTCATATGCTTTCTCTAAATCCACAAATACTCAGTGCAGCTCCTTTTGACCATCTCTGCACTTCTCCATCAACATGCTCAGAGGAAAAATTGCATCAGTAGTGCTCTTTCTGGGCATAAAGCCATACTGCTGCTCACAAACATCCACTTCCTTTCTTAGCCTAACTTCCACTACCCTTTCCCATAGCTTCATTGGTTCTACAACTGAGTTGCTTATAATTCAGCCAGTGGTGTTTACACTGTTGGAAGCAAAAAATAAAAAAATTAAAAATTGTTGCTAAACTCAATCCACGTTTGTCTGGCTGAATTTCAGCCAAGCGCCTGAATTTAGTTCCTCCGCTTCGACTCCGTGAGCTCACTTTGTGATTTCTTCTGACTCGAATGGGGAATTATTATCATTATTATCGTTTGCATTGGACTCTGAGGAGCTCGATGTGGACTATATTGTGCATTGAGCCACTGAATTGCTTCCTAAATTGCTCATCAACTTTATGCACACTCTCCACACCTGTTAGCACCTTTCCATCTCTATCTTTAATTACCCTTACCTGTTGCACATCCTTCCCATCTCGATCTCTCTGCCTTGCTAATCTGTTCAAATCCTCTTCACCTTCCCTCATGTACTCCTATATCTTCTTAGTCCATCTGTCCTTTGTAAACTAAACCTGATCTAGACAATCAGAAAGATTGTGACCTACAAGACTTAAGCCTTTGAAGCTTATGTACATGTACAGCTTTTGAACAACTTCTCTGAAAGTAAGCTTTTGTTGATATTATTATATTTTGTGACTTTTTCTTGTTGTCTTTGATAGAACTTAAATAAAAACCTGGTATATGTTATGACTGACAATTTCCATAGAATCCTTATGTAGCAAGCTCTTCATATGCTCATCACTGACAGAGAATTTGTAGTGTAAATGCGGGAAAAGTGAGGGAATGCAGTATATGTTAGCAAATAATCTGCACTTGAATGCACCCAAAGAGTGGTTGTTTGATCCATCTTAAAGGATGTTATATTTTTCCTGTTTTGTGTTTTCATTTTATGCAAATGTGTAAATGTAAGTGTTTGATAATTGTATTAATTAAGTAATTGTGTATGCGGTAGCACACATGAAATAATTCAGAGTAAGTTATAATAATTCACTGCTTAGAAAAGTAGGTTCACTTTTGAGATGTACTCTCACATTGCGTCAGATATTGACGCTATGGGAATCCTTCCCTACTTCTCCGAAACACTAAAGCCTGATCGGTAACATCTGTGGGAGTAAGCAGACAAATGGTGTTTCAACCCGCCATATTAGGCGGGGCTTTCTGCCTATATAAGCCCTGCTGAAATGCTGTATTTTATAGAGAAAGTGTGTACCTAAGGCGAAGAGTAAGTGGAAGAAGAATCCAACCTAAAATGAAGAGTAGGTCTTAAAGGAAGAGTGGGTGGTGGCAATAGTCTGCGTAGATGAGCGGCCATTTAACTGGAAGAAGAAGAAGATGTACTTCACCATTCTTCTCCTTCAGCGCGAACTACTCGCTGCTCCGAAGCACAGAAGAAGCCGTCACCACCATAGAAGAAGCGACAGCAGCTAAAAGGCTAAGATAAGCTAGGCTAGGCTAAGCTAGGCTAAGCTGCTTCCCCTGCAGCTATCCAACCTAAAAAAGTATAGTATTTTGCATATAGTATCGCAACGCTCTAAAAGAGCAAAATATTCCACAGAGCAAATTTAGCAGTGTTCAGATAATGTCGCTAAGATTGTGTGATCTCGCCAGCACAATTTGCAATTGTATTTTGTAAAGACGGACACAATGACGAAAATGTGACTTTTTTAGTAATATAATATAAAATAATACAATTCTATCACATTTTAGTCATTGCGTCTGTTTTTGCAACAAACCTGTTAAGACATGTTATGATTTATATCCAAAATCAACTTTTATTTCCTATGTAGCTGGTATTACAGGAGTAAGACTAAGCAGAAGCCTCTGTCTATTAATTTAACATATTTATAATATTGTTAGCTGTTTAGTTAGCTGGAATTCCACGTCTGTTGAGGCAGTGCGGCAGCTTCATTCATGGCAGTTGCAGCCTGAGTTAGCGGAAATAAATTACCGTTTTCTTGTCCTCTCCGCTGGTTCTAATGTCTCTGCTTCAGCTATGGGAGCTCGCTTTGTGATTACTCCCTACCTGAACGGGGAACTATTATCGTTTGCATCGAACTTTGAGGAGTCCAATGTGCCTGATGATGAGCGGTTGGAAGCAAAAAATAAAAAAAATAAAAAAATGTGTGTTGTCGCTAAACTCAATCCATGTTTGTCTGGCTGAATTTCAGCCAAGCACCTGAATTTAGTTCCTCCGCTTCGACTCTGGGAGCTCACTTTTTGATTTCTTCCGACTGGAATGGGGATTTGTTATCATTACTATCATTTGAATTGGACTCTGAGGAGCTCGATGTGGACTATGTTGTGCATTGAGCCACTGAATTGCTTCCTAGTTGCCCGTTATCGGTAAACTAATCCACGCCGGTCTGACAAGCCAAGCGCATAAATCTGATTCCTCCTCTTCGGCTCCGGGAGCTCACTTGTGATTTCTCAGAACCTGAACAAGGTATTATCATTTTCATCATGCTCGCTCTGAGCACTTTGGTGTGCAGTCCACCACTAAATTGCTTCTTAATTATGTGATGTCGCTAAGCTAATCCGTGCTGGTCTGGCTGTATTCCAGCCAAGCGCTTACTTTAATTCCTGACTTCGGCTCCAGGAGCCCCTTTGCAATTTCTCCCGACCCGAATAGGGAATTATTATCGTCCACATCGGACTGTGAGGAGCTGAATGTGGGCAGTGGTGAGCAGTCTGCAACTCAATTCCCCCTTGTCTGGCTGCATGCCAGCAAAGCGCCTGATCATAATTCTGCTGCTTTGACTCCAGGAGTTCGTTTTTGCGATTTCTCCTGAACCAGGTGTGGGATTATTATTTTTCAGCATCGGACTCTGAGGAGCTCAATGTGGGCAATAATGAGCGTTCTTCTTAGGTAGCCTGTCCTTTTCCTTGCAAAAAAGAAGGCAGATCTGTACCCTGGGACAGCACCTGCCAGTGCGCTGTTTCAGGGTGCCAGGGAGATTCAATTTTGGATCTGTGGGCTCTGAACTGTAGTTTGAAGACTTACAAGTTCAGGATGTTCATGCTTGAGGTTATTGCAGCCCAGATCAGGTCTGAGGACTGATTTGTGAGGATGGAACTCAGAGATGCTTATTGTCACATAGGCTTTTAGCCAGATCACAGGAAGTTCCTCAAGTTCGCTTTGAAGGTGACGCTTGCCAGTATTGTGTTATTCCTTTTGGCCTAGTCCTGAACCCAGGAAAGCATGTGCTTTCTCCATCTCAGAGAGCCACCTTTCTGGGATTTGTTTGGAACCCAACCATGAGTCGGGCACATCTGTCTCCCGCTGTGGTGGCTTCCATCTTTCAGCAGCAAAAGCTATTCAGCTAGGCCGAAGCCTCTCTGTTGCCGAGGGTGAGGCCACATGAAGCCACTCCCGTTCTGGCTCAGGGTTGCAGGCTTTCATCCCTGCAGACATCCCCTCAGGTTCATAAGTGTTATGCACTGTGGGCTTTGTACGCATCTTATGTGGAAAAGACCCCGGTTCCTGGCCTTAGGTTCCACTCTAGGGGTGTATAATCGATGCAGCATCGAGTTCCCCCGAAAGGGAACTACACCAGGTTACGTATGTAACCCGGTTCCCTGAGAAGGGAACGAGACGCTGCGTCGCTTGCCACGCCCCGGATGTCCATTTGCGCTTCCCTCAGACAAAAAGAAACTGGAGTAATGTGATGTAAATGCCCTTATATAGACTTGCTGGCACGTAATTACTTTGTAACCTGTCCTTTCTGAGCCATTAAATTGGCGTGTGTGCACACAGAGCTTCAGACACAACTTCCCATAGCGTCAACTCGACACCGCATCTCGTTCCCTTCTCAGGGAAACGGGTTACATACGTAACCTGGTGTAGTTTTGCTGATTTTCCCCCATCCCAGAAGTGGGGGTTTTCATTTCTACATTCACACATTAAATGGTAATTTTTTTTTTTAAGCCAATTAATAACTATCTATCAAAAATCTATAAACATACATTAAATTATATATTAAAATAAACATATCATCGTTGTTCATTCTTTTTTAACAAAACACATTATATATGAGACAACAGCAAAGTGGCTTTCAGTGGCTTATCAAACGTCTTTTTAAGGACTTTTGACCAAGAGAAATGTTTGAATGGGGCATACATTTCGTTTCACTTTTGGGGGGCACAATAAACAGAAAAAAAATCTTAAGAGCAATTTCTAAGGGACACGCAAAAGTAGTACCGTTCCAAAAGCAAAAATACCCCAATGAATACACCAAAATATTCACCAAATTTAGGGCAACAGACACAGCTGAACACGTACAGCGTGACACTGTTTACAGATCTTTATGGTTCATCAGTGTGGATGCGCACATCGTTATTCTTCTTGGTTTGAACGGCCCTTTACAGTAGTAGTAGAGAAGCAACACCCATTAACTGATATGATGCTAATAAAGCTAAAATTTAATAAGATTACGTTTAAATGACGAAGTAGTAACCGTGAGGTAACGGAGCGAACAAGATGCAGCCTGGTTATATTGTACATGTTATTCTGCTGTGTTGTCCAAGTAAAGAAACCTGTTTGACACATCCGCTGTTTTAAACGTATATTAGCCAACTAAAAAAATTTTACAAACGCTAGTTAAATATGCTGTATGTACTGAATATATATCTATGTACTGTAGCCTACTGTACATATTATGTCCAGAATACCAGTGCAAGTAAGTAATTGTTTACACACCACGGCAAACTTTTAAGTGTTTTAGAAATATGCAGTCTGGCCTGTAGATACAGTATGTTGTTCCATTCGCCCCGGTGGATAGTCAGTGAAGCACAACACATTTATTTAAATTCTAAGAAACATGCTTGTGAGATTCTGCAACCCAGCATGGACACGGACATGATGTCCGTACTCACTAGAGTAGTGGCGGAACTTGGGCTCGAGTGGACTGTTCCGGATGAGTCACCTCTGAGCAGACTCGCCGGGGCGTAAGCGCCACTCTCAATGTTTGCGTGACGCCCAATTATGACTATATACCACCCGTGACTGGAACTGTGGAGACTTCAAGTTTGGCCTCTGAATGGAACCACACAGACCTCCCTCATGAGCTCTTGAACACTATTTCAGAGGAAAGAGCACCTGCCACCAGGTGGCTCTATGCTCGGAAATGGTCTTGTGCGGGCCTAAGGATATAGACCCTCGCAGCTGTGATGTAGCTCCAGTGCTGATTCTCCTTAAGGAGCTGTTGCAGAAGGGCAGAGCTCCTTCTACTCTTAAGGTGTATGTGGCCTTCGAGGCCTTGATCAGTTCCCCCTTGGGACCTAGCCTTTTTCCTGCAGGGACTTTAAAGGTCTCCATTTGAGCTTTTAGAGTCAGCTAGCCTCAGGGCTCTTTCACTTAAGGTCACCTTACTGCTGGTCTTGGCTTCAGTAAAGAGAGTAGGCAATCTACAAGCCTTGTCAGTGGACACTGCATGCTTGGAATTTGGACCTAACAACAGCAAAGTAGTCCTTAGGCTAAGAAAGGGCTATGTGCTGAAAGTGCTGTCAGAAGAAGGACAGCAGCCCCCAAACCCCCTCTGCCCCATCCAGGCTTTGAGGGTTTATTTGGATCGCTCAGAGCCGTTCCGCCGATCAGAGCAGCTGCTTATTGGTTTTGGTGGCTGGGCCAAAGGGCTCCCGGTCACAAAACAAAGAATCTCTTCATCTCTGATATATGTGAGGAGGTAGGGTGGTCCTCCCCATCCACTTTTGTGAGATTCTATAACCTGGATGTTCCAAACCTTCAGACCTCCATTATGTCGGTCCAAGGGGCCAAATAGGTTTCGGCTTACTTAGCCTTTGGTCGTCTGACATTCAGAGTAGGACTCGGCCTGCCCCATCGCATGCACCATGGTGTTGCACATATGTGTTCCCATAGCGTCAATATCTGACACAACGCGAGAGTACATCTCGAAAGGGAACGTAACGGTTACTCACGTAACCCTGGTTCCCTGAGATGATGGAAACGAGCATTGTGTCAATGTTCGCACTTCAGTCGAAAAGCTGGTGAAGTACAGCGTTTCAGTGGGGCTTATATAGGTAGAAAGCCCCGCCCAACATGGCGGGCTGAAACACCATTTGTCTGCTTACTCCCGCGGACATTACGAATCAGGCTTCAGTGTTTCGGAGAAGTAGGGAAGGATGCTCATTCCCATCATCTCAGGGAACCAGGGTTACGTGAGTAACCGTTACGTTTTGAAGATGTTATCATTTCTGTTCTTTTCTCAAGATAACGGTTTTGTTTGTGTACATCAGTAGGGCAAAGGTGTTGCTTCCAATTGTAAATCTATTCTGTTTGATGTGTGAACAGCTTTTTCATTTGTATTTTGTTTGTTTTGGTGGCTACTACCGTTGTCTAAAGGTTAATGGTTAATGCCTGGAATCATTGTCATGGGTCATAGTTTGTGAGTCAAAATGTGATAATCTGTTTAATATTTACAGCATACATAACAGACAGGACAAATAATTTATTTCCTTTAAAGCATTGATTTTTTAGCTATTTAATTACACTTTTCAGTAATCCCCAAGAGAAATAAAATTAATGCTGTACTGCTTAGTCACAGTTGGGAATGAAGGATCCCCACATAGTGTCAGCAATGGCACCACATTGAATAGAAATGTCACAAGACCTGAGAAAGAAAAAGACTTTACATCAGAAAGGTGAAGGCTACAAGATGATCAATATAATGTTACTTTTCAATGGGGGGTGTACTCATTTATGCTGAGCACTGCAGATACTTTTTTGATCCCAGAGGAAATTCAAGCTTACAGTAGCAAACAGAGAGAGAGAAATAGGATTCCAAAACAAAACACACAGTAAAATTCACATTTTATTT
>JAOTRN010050114.1:0-15503 GCA_028566695.1 Bagroides melapterus | reverse complement strand
CTCATGGAGGCAGCAGCCAACGTTGTTCCTTTGGGTCTGCCTCACATGAGGCCATTTTATCTCTGGCTCAGGGGTGCAGGCTTTCATCCTTGCACCCCCCCACAAGTCTATAAGGGTTACGCGCTGTGGGCTTCGTGCCCTTCTTATATGGAAGAGACCCCGGTTCCTTGCCTTGGGTCCCACTCTAGGGGCGTGTCACCGTCGCACCGGCGTGTCACCGACTCTTATGACGGATGCCTTGCTTTCGGGCTGGGGTGCGACCTTGGACGGTCGCCCCACCCAGGGTCTGTGGTAGGGCCCCTATATCAAAGCACATAAATTGTCTGGAAACGAGGGCCATGGTTCTGGCATTTGAAACACTTTCTCCCGCACCTCAGGGGCTGCCATATGCTTGTGTGCACAGACAGCACTGCGGTGGTGTCCTATATGAATCATCAGGGCGGTCTGCATTCGCGCCCCCTGTTCAGGTTGGCACAGCAGATTCTGCTCTGGGCAGAGACCAGATTTCTCTCACTAAGAGTGATTTTCATCCCAGACTTCCTGTCGAGGCAGGTGCTGAGGCCCGGGGAGTGGCGTCTCCACCCCCCAGGTAGTGGAGCACATTTGGCAGATTTTCGACCAGGCAGAAGTGGATCTGTTCACCTCCGAGGAGTCGACCAACTGTCCACTATGGTTCTCTCTCCATTATCCAGCCCCTCTGGAATTGGATGCTCTGGTACAGACGGGGCCGAGGCTCCGTCTGTACGCCTTTCCCCCGGTAGCTCTGCTCCCACAAATCCTAGCCAGGGTGTGCCACGACCGAGTCAGCCTTCACTTAGTGGCATCACGTTGGCCCGCTCGAGTCTGGTTTGCGGACCTAAACTCCCTCCTGCACGGCACTCCTTGGGAGGTTTCCGTCAGGAAGGATCTCCTCTCTCAGGCGCAGGGGGCAATCATTCACCCCCACCCCAAGATGGGGAAGCTCTGGGCCTGGCCCCTGAGGGACACCAGTTCCTAGAGCCTGGCCTCTCATCTGAGGTGTCAGAGACTCTGCTGAATGCTAGGACTCCCTCCACCAGGAAGCTTTATGCTTTGAAGTGGAGGCTCTTCTGCCTCTGGTGTAATGAGCACTGTCAGGATCCAGTTCACTGCCTGGTCGGTACAGTGCTGGAGCTTCTGCAGTCTTGTTTTTCTCTAGGCTTGTCCCCATCAACCCTGAAGGTGTATGTGGCTGCCATTGCTGCGAACCATGAACCTGTCCTTGGGGCCTCCTTGGGAGGCGCACCCACTGGTCTTCCTGCAGGCCGTGCCTTCTTTTTGTGTTGCGGCGGGCTGGTCCTCTCCGCACACATTTATCAGGTTTTAAAGCCTGGATCTGGGCCCCACGCTGGGGTACCAGGTCCTGCAGGGCCTTTGATGTTCTGTGCCGAGTCTGTCCGTGCTCTCTCACGGCCTGTGGTACAGTCATCGGCCGGTGCGTGGCAGCGTGGGTATTGATGTTCCCATAGCATCAACTCGACGCAGCGTCGAAGTTCCCTCGAAAGGGAAGTACACCAGGTTACGTATGTAACGAGACGCTGCGTCGCTGGCGTCCACTCACGCTCCCTTCAGACAAATAGAAGCTGGGGCGATGTGACATCAATGCCTTTTTATGAACTTGGTGGCGCGTAATTATCCTGATTGTCTCCACCTGTTCTTTCCGAGCCTTTAAATTGGCGTGTGTGCACACAGAGCTTCAGACACAACTTCCTCAAAGAAGCAGCTCCCATAGCATCAACTCAAAGCAGCGTCTCGTTCCCTTCTCAGGAAACTGGGTTACATACATAACCTGGTGTAGTTATGTACTGTAAGGAACCCACTGGGCATAGTAGGGTTATTATTACACATAGGCATATTATTAGTGTAATTAGTATAGGTCTCTAATTCACTCTTTAGAGCAGACATATGAATACCCCAGAATGTAAAGACACTAAAGTTGAGAAAATACATCAGATGATAAAAAGTTCATAAGCATATCCTTCTAATAAAATGGACAATTGGAAATGGAAATTGTGCAGATATATATATGGTCAAGGTTCTAGCATTTGTTCAACAAGCAAACAAGTAAATGAATCATTTAAGTAGCTAGTGCTTAAATGGCTAATCACTCTCAGTTGCAGTTCAATCGATAGATTGTACAGGTAAATTTGTTTTCTCTGTAGAGATGCAGATCTTTTTCTGTTGGAGTCCCGCCAGCTGTGGGCAGTGGATGAAGGCTGGCTGGAGTTTGACATCACAGCTACCAGTAACCTCTGGGTAATGAATCCACATCATAATCTGGGCCTGCAGATCAGTGTGGAAAATAACAATGGTAAGAGATCATATGTGTACAAAGTCTTAATCGTTAAAACGAACTTTTTTTTAACCTCAAAACCTCAGCATGTTAAAATAAAGGGCTAGAAATAATAGGCTAGCATTTACTTCTCAGATCTGAATAAAAAAACAGTCACTTCAATCTTGTTTAATTTTCTGGTTCTCAAAGATTTAATCCAAATGATCAATTAATTTGTTATTTTTAAATTGAAGTTATTAAGTAATTAAGGTCTTCAAAGGTTGTCTTATAATGACTAATAATAAAAAAGTGTAATAAAAATGTTTATAACAAGTGCTGAATTGTTTAATATTAAAGTGTGGTATGGGCATATGTGCAAAATCAGACACAGCATTTCAATAAACAATTGGACAAAATGATTTGTGTGTAAATTGAATGTCATTGGTATGGGACTGAGTATGGAGGGTCAAATGTGCATAGTGGAATCTCTTCTTCCTCTTCTTTGTGCTTTCTTTTTAACATTTTATGCCATTCTGATAATTTTATGCAGCAATTTATGCCAGAGAACAATGTTATTTTTCAGTAAACTGTAAATGTAAAATATTTTGTTCATGTGCTAATTAAGTCCACCTACTTGGATGGTGTATTATGGCACTGAAAGGGTTACCAGGTTTACACCATACTGTGCTGGGATGTATAAATAATGCATTTATAAATAATGCTGTACATTAGTGCAAAACAGTTTTAAAATTTATTTAGTGCAAAGATGCAAGGTGGATAACAGTGTGTTATGTAAATATAGACAGATGTTACAGTGTTTCAATGTGAACAGCTGTTCAGTGTGGAAACAGCCATGGAAGAAGCTATTTCTCAGTCTGTTTGTGTGTGTGCTAAGACACTTCTGGATGGGAGGAGGGTAAATAGTCCAAGATTCGTGTGAGAGGTGTCATTGATAATGCCTTTTGCCCTCTCCAGTCAGCGTTTACTGTAATTGGTAGCTAAGTGCCAGTCATTTGTTGGCCGGTTTTCAGGGTGGTGTTGTGCCTTTTTAACCAAAAAGGAAGCATTCATGTACCAAGTGAAGTCCTCGGACATTTGGACACCAAGGAACTTAAAGCTGGGTACATCCTCAAGATGTGAATGGGATGTGAATGGGAGCGTGAGTGTGATTCCCAGCATGTCTGAAATCCACGATGACCTCCTTTTTCTGGTATTGAGTTCCTGGTTGTTGTCCCTATGATCCGTCTCATTATTACCTCTAATCAAGCCTATCACCGTGGTGCCATCTGCAAACTTGATAATGCTGTTAGAGGCATGTACAGGTATGCAGTCATGGGTAAAGAGGGAGTATAGGAGAAAGGACAGTACACATCCTTGGAGAACACCAATGTTGAGGATGAGGCTGGAGCATGTGAGGTTGTCCAGTCTGACAGACTGTGGTCAAAAGTCCAGAGTCCAGTTACAGAGAGGAGTACTGATTCCAATCTGTTTAAGCTTCAAGATTATCTTGGTTAGGCTGGCTTAAATGCTGAGCTAAAGTCAATGAATAGCATTCTGACATAAGTGTTTGGGGTGTACAGGTGAGTCAGAGTGAAATGAAGCCCTGTGGAGAAGGTGTCCTCTGTTAACCGGATGTGACGATAAGAGAACTGGCATGGATCCAGAGTGGGAGGCAGACATGTTTGGAGGCGGGTAACGACCAGCCTTTTGAAGCACTTAGCTATGACAGGGGTGAGTGCGACCGGACGAAAGTCACTGGGTGTCACTGCAGCAGAATGCTTAGGCACAGGCACAATGGTAGCTGACTTAAAGCAGGTGGGGACAGCTGTCTGAGCTGTTCTGTACAAGGTCAAACCTCCCGGCTAGGGATGCTATCGGGGCCAGCTGCTTTACGTGCATTCACCCTGTTCAGAGTAGCACACACTTCTGAGGTAGAGAGAGTGAGTGGCTGCTCACCTGGTAGTAGCTCAGCCTTGAGCATGGGCCCCATCTTCCCTTATTCAAACAAGCATAGACATGGTTTAGCTCATTTAGTAAGGCAGAGCTGGTTGGAGGTGATGTGCTGGTTGATTTGTGGTCAGTGGTGGCCTGGATCACTTGCCACATGTACCTAGGGTCAGCAGAGTTGAAATATTCCTCAATTCACGGTTTGTGTTCATATTTAGCTTTGCAGATTCCACTCCTGAGATTGGCCCTTGCAATGCTGTAGGCCTCCCTGTCACCGGACCTGATGGCTGTGTTTAAGCAGGCACTTTAAGCAGAAGTCGAACCTCCCAGTTCATCCAGGGCTTCTAGTTGGGGAATAAATTGATTGTTTTCTGTGTGGTCACAAGGTCCATACATTTGTTGATGTGCTGCATAACAGAGTTGGTGTAAGTGTTAATGTTGGTGTCTGAGTCTATGGAGTCCTGGTTAGCGAATTGATTCCAATCAGTGTGTGAAAACTGCTGCTGGAGAGCAGGGTCAGCCCCATCCAGACAGACTTTAACTGTGGGTTTAACATGTTTGATGACTGGTGAGTACTTTGGCAGCAGAAACAATATAAGATGGCCAGATTGTCCTAGGTGGGGGAGAAGTCTGACTTTGTAAGCATCAGCCACATTTGTGTATACATGATCCAGGGTTTTGTGTCCTCTAGTGAAGCAGGACAAATTCTGTTGAAACTTTGGCAGAACAGATCTTAAGTTGCAGTGATTAAAATCCCCAGCGACAATGAAGGCAGATTGTTAATAGCAGCACTAAGTCCTTTCATGGCTATATTAGTCTTAGCGTCAGCAACGCATGTGCACTCACATGGTACTTAAAAAGGTCTACACTTAGTAATCAGGTATTCAAGATCAGCAGAGCAATAGGAACAAACAGTGATAGAAGCAGTGCACCATGTTTTGTTTACATAGATACATAAGCCCCCACCTGTTTTTACCTGTGACTGTAGCATCTTTATCAGCCCCTCAAGCCTTAAGCCATGTTTCTGAGAAAACCATTAAATTACAGTCCATAATCTGTCTTTGTGTAAGTGACCAGATTCTGAGTTCATCCAGTTTGTTCGTCAGGGACCGAAAATTGACAATAAAAACACTCGGAAGCTAGTAGCCCTCTACGTTTTCCACGTATTTGTTTATGGTCTCTGTGCTGGGGCCAGACTCTTCTGATCTAGACGTAACTGGTCAAAATTAAAAACCTAGCTCGTTTGTGTATGTGTAATTGATGTAAAGAAACAACTGACTGTCATATGTTAAAATTGCACAACAGAAACGAACAAAGACGCAGGTAATTAGTAGGTAAATAACCACTAATACGGTAAATATAGATAGACGATGAGCCTCGCGATGTGTAAGCTCCGCCATCTTGGTCTAGAATCCGAAGACCGATAAGGAAATAAGTTTACATAAAATATTTAGCTTTGGAAATTGTATAGCACCGAAAAAACTAAGATTTTGGTGTTAAAAAGTGAAAACAGAAGTGCTACCACACTCTTCCAACATACATCCATGTCTACAGCTCCATCCATCTCAATTGTTTACATGATGTCTTTTGCACACTGTTTTTGCTAACTTGCACACGCATTATATTGCACAACTCACTAACCTCACTTCATTTATACTTCTGCTAGTATTTATTTACTTGTTCTATGTATATACAGTATGTTCAACTGGTCAGCGCTGACATTGTGTATTGTCTGATGTCTTGTAATGTCTGTACTGACTTGTCTGCACTTTTGTCTTTTGTCTTTTGTATTGCTCTGTGTGCACCACGTTGCTCAGATGCACTTTATGTGGCTAGGACTCTCTTAGCTTTGTCCTTAGCTATGTTTTGTTGTATGTAGCTCTGTCTTTCTATTTATTGTTTTTGTGTATCATTTAACTGTGCACTGCGTAAGCTATATACGGTTGAAATGACAATAAAAGCTTCTTGACTTGACTTGAAAAATGCTGTCACTCAGAACTGGCAAGGACCTAAATGCAAGACACTGAACAGAGTTCAAAGTAAAAGTCTTTCATGAGAACTTGGCACAAGGAAGGCAGAAACATTGAGAAAATGAGCCAGACTTGGACGGGTTTAAGTCTGGAGACGTGGAAGATGGGGGGAACCCATAGCACTCTGGGAACCTTGAGGCGAACAGCGATGGAGTTGAGTACCTTGAAGATTGGGAAGGGGCAGACAGACCATGGCAAAAGCTTCCTGTATGTCAGCTGGAGAAGGTCCTTAGTCACAAGCCAAACATATTGTCCAACATGGTATGGGGGAGTGGGATGGTGCCTTCTATTTGCCCAAAGAGCACATCATTTAGAAGACTTGAGCAGGATGATGGGCAACGTCTGATGTATGCCAGGGCAGAGGGGACCAAGGCCTCTTGTTCCTGAGTGGAGAACAGAGGTGGTTGGTAGCCAAACGGATCTCTGGAGCATAGAATTTGGAGCCCTGATTCAAACTGTTTAAGCAACGGTCTGTCTGTTGGACTGTGGGAATCCAGATAAGAGGCTGATGGACACTCTTTCCAGATATAGGAGGTGAATTGAGGCTCTCAGTCCAAGACAATTTTGAGAGAATTTCAGTGCAACTTGGGAGGAAGGAAGATCGGTGCAAAATTACAAAGAGATGTGGATACCTGCCTGACTGGGAACCAGGGAAGGGTGGAAAACACAGAAAGTAGGAGTCCAGGGCCTCTTATGTTGAGCAAAGATGAAGCATGTTGTCATGAAGTCCCGAGTGTCATGCTTGAGGGAAGGCCACCACTAACACTGTTGGAGAACCACAAACATGCGAAGAAACAGATGACAGAACAGATGTGAGTTGTGGCACAATTGGGGGACCTTTGACAGAGGTAATCAGGGACAAGCAGTTTTCCAGGCAGTCAGCTGGTCAGTGGTGGCTTGGCTGACCCTTCTTTCAATATTGAGAAGGGTCCGGAGGTGATGGAGGGCAGAAGGATGCATTAAGGGACTTAAGAGTCTAAGGTAAATTGCCAGGAATGGGCATCAGCTTTGCCATTTTTGGACCCGGAGACGATGGTCCCAGGGGTCTCTCTGGGATGCTACATCAAACACAAACACATAGCACAGAGCATATCTCTGAGGATGTAGTTGACGTCCAAAAAAGAAAATGGCTCTTGTGGATGATTCCTGTCTGGGAACACAGACAGCCACAAAGGGCATGGTGCTAGACAGGAGGTCAATGGCACTATTGTAAGGTCATTGGGCAGCAGAGAGGAGGCCCATGCCTTGCTGGAGACCAGGCATAGGTCGTGGTAGGTGTCAGGAACGGAGGATATATCGGGCAGAAACTTGTTTGTTTGTAGGCCAGGACCATAATCCACACAAACAGTCCAGCAGGCAGATCACACAGGCAAAGCACACTGACAAATGCTCATTCATGCTTTAAAGTATTTAAAGACTTTTTGCCATATTTTTTCAAATTTTACTTTTTTGTCACTTTTTTGTCTTTTGTTGCCAAATTGGTTGGATATATTCCTGTTTATTTGTAAGTGGGGACACAGACCCTATAAAATGGAATAATATTCACTATTGGACTTGATATTTCAACTTTTTTTTCCAAAACTTGCACAGTATGATGTAAACCTGGCAATCCTACCAGCGCCCATACACACACACACACACACACACACACACACACACACACACATATATATACAGTGCTGGGGTCAGTGCTATGTCATGTTGCAGTGTGTTTTAATAAGTAGATGAATGTGAGGCTAGCATTTATGTTTTTAAATACACTGCATAACTCTTTAAATGTGATATGGAACATTTATTATGACAGATTATTATTACAGGACAGAGCATTAGTCCTAGAGAGGCAGGACTAGTCAGTCAGAATGGACCTCTGGAGAAACAGCCGTTTATGGTGGCCTTTTTTAAGGTAAAAAAGCTCCACATACGCACACCACGCTCTATAGGAAAACCCAGACATCAGAGCCGCAATCGTTCCAATTATCCACAGGAAGCACAAAAAGGCCCAGGACACACAGGTTGGTTGTGCTGAATACTCTTAAGTTAAAGCTTTTTCACTTCACCTTTTTCAACTTTTTCACTCTTTAACTTCCAATTTGTTCTACTTTATAATTTATAATTCAAAAAGAATGATTAGCCTATCAAGTAGAATAGCATTGTCAGTAGTATCAAAAGCTGCACTAAGATCTAAGTAGCAGGCAATAAAAATCAGGTGATTTACTTTCACTTTAACCAGTGCTGTTTTTGTGCCATGATGTCACCTAAATCCTGACTGATTCATTTCATTTTATGAATGACCTTTTTTTATGATCATGAAGATAGAGGGGAGGTTCAATATTGACCTATAACTGGAAAAGCTGGCAGGTTTTTTAAATCAAGGGTTTCATATTTAACTGCTAGTTTAAAAGATTTAGGCACATGGCTAGTGCTAAGTGAAGAAAACTTCATCAAAAAGCTTGGAGTGAAATTTGTTGAAAAACCACAATTAATTTTCAACATCTGTCATCAAATAGGAGTGTTTTCTATCAAACCTTTGTGTCCACCCTGCATTGTGCTCATCTTGCACTAAAATGCTTTTCCCTGAGTTTCAAATGCCCTACGAGCTTGGTGTTTTTCTGGAAACACACCTGCAGCTGAACAGGGTAGTTTTCAATGATATTTTTTGTAGTGATTTATGATAGTAAATATGGTTCTATACATTAAAAGGCAAATTTTCATAAAGCTTGGAGAAGTGAAATTTGTTTAAAAACCATTTAAAGTTAGTTTTCATAAAATAGGTTTGTTTTCTATCAAGCCTATTTGTCATCTCTCCATTGGGCTCTTCAGACATAGTCTAATCTGCCATTCATAGATTGTGATGTAGGGGGCTGGATTGCCATGCCTTGACAATCTTTTGGTGCTAGTTTGATAGGAGAGTAATTTTTTGCTATTTAAATAGACAGTAAAGGTGGTTGAGTCCTTGCATTCTAGTTAAGGGAGGTGGTGACTCTGATACATCAGAAGGTGGAGTTAAAATCCCATGACTGCAAATGCTGCCATGGTTGAGCAAGACCTTTAAAATCCAGCTGCTCAGTTGTATGTTAATTCCAGGTGATTTGGATTTGGAGCAAATGTTTTGAATCAGTTTACTGAATCATTTTATGAAGGATCGCTTTCACCCCTCATCTGTGGTTTTGGTCTGAATTTGCACCGCTCTTTTCCCTTAAAGATTTCACCCGAAAAATACAAAAAAAGCTTATTTGAATGCAAAATTAAAGTAAAAATTTGAGTGGCACATTGTAATATAAATATCTATCTGTTTATATAAAGAAATATATAGAAATTCAGTTTATAGAATTTTATTTTTTATATGTTGATTTCATCTTCATGGTTTACTCTTCATTATGTTGACACTCTCATTTCTCTGGCAGATTATAATAGCAGTGACCAGAAGACAGCCTGCAGAAAACATGAACTATATGTTAGCTTTAGAGACCTGGGCTGGCAGGTAAGCACATTTACAAACATTTAAAGCTTTGTCCTTTAACCCCTTTCCCCCCTTTTCCCCATTTTCTCTAGTTGGTTCTCTAATACAATGTAAAACATTCTCTGAAAGTACCTGAAAACTTGCACATTCATATGAGTTTGAGAATTAAAGAAACTACTGACCTACCATGTCTTGAGTTTACACATAATGAAAAAAGGCATCTAGTATATGCCTTATTGGTGAAAAAGCAGACAAGAATGTCCAGACTTATTCAAGCTGAAAGGAAGGTCGAGTAATCATTCTTTACAACCATGCATGTAAATACAACACAATAAGTTAGGTGGGCTGGCAGAAAACCACACCAGGTTCCTTTCCTGTCAGCCTAGAAAAGACAACAAAAAAGAAAAAAAAAAATTGTGTAATACGAGGAACTTCGAATAAAAGATTTGAGCGGGAACATGATGTGTCCAAGGTTGGCCCTGGGGGGAAAAAGGAAACTGACACAAAAGTCACCCAACCCACCTCGACTCAGATATAAAACACTTGGCATACCTCTAAGCACATGAGGACAGAACAATTGCACTGCTACCTCAAGATTAGCTTCTTCTTCTTCAACTTTCGACTGTTCCCGTTAGGGGTCGTCGCAACAGCGAATCATCACTTTCCACCTGACTCTATCCTCGGCATCCTCTACTCCCGCACCAATGAACTTCATGTCCTCTTTTTAAAACATCCATATACCTCCTCTTTCTTCTCGACCTCTTACCTGGCAGCTCCATCTCCAACATCTTTCTACCAGTATAACTACTCTCCTTCCTCTGCACATGTCCAGACCATCTTAATCTAGCCTCTCTGACCTTGTCCCCAAAACAGACAACCTGAGCTGTCCCTCTGATGTGCTCGTTCCTAATCCTGTCCATCCTCGTCACTCCTAAAGAGAACCTTATCATCCTCATCTCGGCTACCTCCATCTGTGCCTCATGTCTCTTCCTCACTGCTACAGTCTCTAACCCATACAGCATCACTGGTCTCACTTCACTCTTCTGCAACTTTCCTTTGATTTTTGCTGACATTTTTCTGTCACACAACACTCCTGACACTTTTCTCCACCCACTCCAACCTGCCTCTTTTCCACACTCTCCATCGCACTGGACAGATGACCCCAAATACTTAAACTCCTTTATCTTCTTTACCTGTAACATCACTGTTCTACTTCCCTCCCTCTCGTTCAGACACATGTATTCCGCACTGCTACAACAGACTTTCATTCCTCTCCTTTCCAGAGCAGACCTCCGCCTTTCCATGTGTTCCTCCACCTGGTCTCTACTCTCACTACAGTTCACAATGTCATCCTCAAACATCATTGTCCATGGAGATACCTGTCTGACTTCATCCGTCAATCTGTCCATCACTATAGCAAACAAGAAGGGACTAAAAGTCAATCCTTGATGTAGCCCCACTTTCACCTTGAACTCCTCTGTCTGACCTACAGCACATCTCACTGCTGTCATACTCCCCTCACTCATATCCTGAACTACTCTAACCTACTTTTCTGCCACTCCTGACATCCTCATACAGTACCTGAGCTCCTCTCTTGGCACCGTCATACGGTGCCTCTAAATCCACAAAGACGCGGTGCAGCTCATTTCACTATGTACTGCTTAAGCTATATATGGTTGAAATGACAATAAAGCTTCTTGACCTGACCTCATCCTTTCTCATCTTTGCAATTTCCTACTCTACAATATCCCCAATATCCAACTCTTCCCTCCTTCTTTCCCTCTCATTTTCCTCATTCATCAGATCCTCAAAATACTCCTTCCATCTTCTCTGCACACTCTCCTCACCTGTTAGCACCTTTACATCTCTATCTTAGTTCACCCTTACCTGTTGCACATCCTTCACATCTCTATCTCTCTGTCTTGCTAATCTGTACTAGTCCTTCTCACCTTAACTTGTGTCTAACCTTGTGTTGAACTCTTTGTAACGTTCTTCCAATCATTCCTAAACATTTTTTGCAGTATAAATATACATTATCCTGTTGAAAATGGCCATTGCCAACAGGGAATACTGTTGACATGAAGGGGTGCACTTGGTCTGTAACTTGTTTTCAGGTAGGTGGTACGTGTAAGTGACATCCACATGAAAGTCCATTAGAAAATTGCCCAGAGCATCACACTGCCTCTGTGGGCTTCTCTCCTCCCCTTAGTGCATCCTGGTAAAAATGTTTCATATTGTTTTCCACTTAATATTTTATTGTTCTGACATGATTTATCCTTGTTTTTTTCTTTTCTTTTTTACATCGTGCCTGACATTTTAACAGGGGTGTGTAGACTTCAGATATCCATTGTGTACATCTTTCATCTGTCCAGTTTTGTTGAGCCTGTGCCCACTATAGCCACAGCCTCATTTACAGTTTTAAGAGTGCAGTCTTCTGCTATTCTTCTCCCTCTTTGTCCTTGTCATACATGCCTGCAATAAACAAGGCCACCATCTCATTTAGCAATGTGTGCTAAAGTTATGCCACTGCTATACAAAGTATGCCTTCAGCTGTTTGAAAAATGGGTGACAATTTAAATGAATTTTTGAGAAGATCACTGTTGTGTGCCGAAATCTCTGTTTACATTACCTACAGAAGTTCTTTCACTGGTCGCTAGAACAACTGACTGAAATCAGGCATGGGATGTGCTTTTTTCCTCTCAAAAATATCAGTTTAGAGTACAGAGTTCTAAAATCATTTGGTAAACTGTATGAGAATGTTTATTGAGTAGATTCTGGCCTGTACTCCATATATTTTGAACAAAATTCCCTTTGTTCCATCCTCTGTGTTCAATTACTTCATAAGGTCTGCCCTTAATATTGCACATATCACTATTTTTTCAGCCTGCAGACACTAGTGATATAGTTGTCATTCATTTATTCACTTTTACTTGCAGTGGCATAACTTTTATCTTGGTCATGCTCATGGTGGGTCCATTGATGCAAAATAGGAATAAACTAAAATAAAAAATTGTTTCATAATAAACATGGTAGACATGCTTACTTAATTACACTGTATTGACTATGACATCTAATAGAATTAGAAAGGCAGCATAAATGGCAACTAAATGCAAACTTGTTTTCATTAATTTCATTTATTTTTCTCTGATTGCAGGACTGGATTATTGCACCTGAAGGCTATGCAGCTAATTATTGTGATGGAGAATGCTCATTCCCATTAAATGCTCACATGAATGCTACGAATCATGCTATTGTACAGACACTGGTGAGCCATAACTTTCCACACAGTAAAACTTCTAAACATTATTATTATTATTTTTTTTATTTTAATTATGCTGCTTAAGAAATGGAGCACAGAGCTGCCCTTTCATTACATTAAAAATAGCAAAATATCTTCCCTGCAGGTCCACCTGATGAACCCTGAGAATGTCCCAAAGCCGTGTTGTGCTCCAACGAAGCTCCATGCCATCTCTGTGCTGTATTTTGACGACAACTCCAATGTTATCCTAAAAAAATACAAGAACATGGTGGTGCGTGCATGTGGCTGTCACTAATATTGAGAATGTCATGAAAGATTGCCCCTGCCACCTCACAACAGCTGCACCTCAGAATATAGGAACCCATATGTGTGTAAGAGAAAGATGTTAGAATACTTGGGCATAATTTTTGGGAGTATTTGGTATTACTAAGGACTACATGAGGAATGTGTTATTTTTCTTCATTCCTGTCTGCCACTGTCTGTTTTTATGTACTTCTGCCACCTCTGGAAAGTATGGACACTGATCATCCTGTCTACACTTTTATATATAATATATTTTATATTTATTCTCTATTCAACCAAAGTTATATTTTACCTCATATTGTCAATAACAGAAATGAACTAAAGCTGCATACATTTATATAATACCACAAAAAACCTAAAGATGTATTATTTTTTCTTGTTTCACATTTTTGTGAAAAAAAATCATCAGTTAACTTTTTTTTTTTTTTTAACTTCAGGACTGTTTTCTGGCCAAAAAAAAATGGCACTTCTGTTCTCACAAAAGTTATTCTACACCTTAGCCAAAAAAAGATGACAGCTGAGACCTTGACAGAATGTGTGTGTATGTGTATGCAGGTATTTTTGTGGTATCTATGTAATACCTGTACAACAAATTGGCATGAAATATTTTATTTTTTAAAAACAATTTTATGGTCACTTTAACTATACAGTTTGCAATACAGATTGGGGTCCTACAAACTTCAGCACATATCACCCCAGTGGCCAGTTCTTGCAAAGTTACATAGAACAATAAAAAAAAATATAAACTAGCATAAATTTACAAGTATAAAAAGTTGCTAAAAACCATTTAGCTGAACATGGGGATGTGTGAGCCTAGTGGTTAAGGTGTTGATCTACCAATTGGAAGTTGGTGAGTTCGAATCCCTAAAAATCCATCTTTAGCAGAACAATTCAATCCGTCCATTTTCTGTTTCACTTATCCTAGACAGGGTCACGGTAACACAGGGCACAAGGCTAGGGACACCCTGGACGGGATACCAACCCATCATAGGGAACAACAACATTAGCACACCATTCACTCAATTACAGCTGTTTTACTAAGTCAAGTTGTGCCCCACCTTGGATTGATTCACATTTGGAAGACATTTTGTTTGAAAAGACTCAACATGAAATGTTAGACTCTGCTGTTCCATGCCTGCTGAAGGCAGACTGGCCGATTTTTAATTAATTAAGTCCACATAAAAAAACTGATTAACACAAGATGCACCTGGCAGAGTGATATGCTTACAGACATATGCTTGTGTTGACAGTTATCTGATATTAGCCCCAATCCCTTTTATATAACTGTGTTATAACTAATAATACCTTGTTCGATCATTTTTGAATTTTGCACTCAGTAATTACTAGCTCACATTAATAACTCACACTAGTTTGCTTATGCAAATTTGCCAAAATGTATGCCAATTTGCAAAAATTGCAAATTCTATGTAACTGGGTGCTCGACTTTTTAACACAGAGACCACAAAACGTACGGGTCGGAACGGAAACATCTAAGACTGTCACACTAAGCACAGGATCACCACAAGGATCCGTGCTTAGCCCGCTGCTCTTCACATTGTTGACCCATGACTGTGCACCCAGTTACAGAACCAACCACATAGTCATGTTTGCAGATGACACGACTGTAGTGGGCCTCATCACCAACAACAATGAGACCAACTACAAGAACGAGGTGAGCCGACTGGTCCAGTGGTGCTATGATAACAATCTCTTCCTCAACTTAGAGAAGACCAAAGAAATTGTCATTGACTTCAGAAGAGGACCTCCACTGCACCCCCCACTTACCATCAACGGTGCTGCAGTCACGAGAGTGAGCAGCACCAAGTTCCTAGGGGTGCACATCTCTGAGGGCCTCTCCTGGACTACGAACACCACTTCGCTGGCCTTGAAAGCAGTCGGGACACAAACAACAAGTGCTAGGATAAGTGTTTTGTGAAGAGGTGGGTCTGAACAGCTGAGTCACTGGCAGTGTTCAATCGTCTTTTGAAGACCGCCAGTGACTCAGCTGTTCAGACCTCTAGAGGAAGTTCGTTCCACCACCTGAGTGCCAGGACAGAGAAGAGCCTTGTTGAATGCTACCTCTTACCCTTGGTGGGACCAGTCGAGCAGTGCTGGTAGATCTGAGGGTACGAGGTGCCGTGCGAGGCGTGATAAGAGCTTTGAGGTAAGAGGGAGCTTGTCCATTGATGGCTTTGTAGGCAAGCATCAGTGTTT
>JAOTRN010049960.1:0-15531 GCA_028566695.1 Bagroides melapterus | reverse complement strand
TTTTATTTTCATCTGAAGATTTATTATGAAATGACATGCAATTATGATTTATATATTTATGATTAAGATACAACCATTTTGATATTATTGTAACCTATAACAAATCTACCTAATTTTATTGCAGCATGACAGATCTAGGTACGTACTGAAGAATGTACTTGCAAGTATACTGCATAGTTTTATGTTAATTGAAAAAAAAAACACACACAATATAACATTTGCCCTTGTCTATTATAGGGGTGACACCAGTGAAGTGGAAAGAGCTTCAGAAACACTTAGTAATACCAGCTTTTACATACGTCGAGAACTGGATTCTCTAAACAAGACGACTAACTTGGCCAGCAAGGACTACAAGAAGGTCACTGAGTACAGTAATGAATATTAATTACTTGCTTGTGTGCTTCAGAATATTATCTCTGTTAACTAGCTTAGACCTCTTATTTATACTGTTTATGTATAGCAAAAATTCCACAGTTTGTAGTTTCAAACTTTACTTGACAATAAATGGGATGGGACCACTATGTGGTCAAAATTTGGGCCTTCCCCAAACTATTGCCAAAGTTTGATATCAAATTCAAATTAAAATCAAATTATATTTGCCATAGAGGAACCATACAGAGTATGACATGTGAAATGCTTTATTGAATGTCCATGTCATATAAATCAATAAGAATACAAATATATTAAGAATAGAATTTCAATAAGATTACTTTATAATAGAATTTAATATATAGGTGACAAAGGGAAGAAGTATATGAAAAAAAATATAAAAATATTTTTATAATGTGACTATTATGAATTATGAATAAATTGCAGATGTAACAATGTCTGAACAATCAGTGTGGAACTAAAACTTCAGTATAAATCAGCATGGAACTAAAAAACTTGGGTCCCACTCTAGGACGTGTCCTAATTGCAAGACAGCATTTCGGTAGTGTCCTATTTCAATCATCAGCGTGGTCTGTTCAGATTGGAACAGCAGATTCTGCTGTGGGCAGAGACACTTCTGTGGAGTGCTGTTTAGGAGGGATTCTAGGTCTGTGAACCAAACTCGAGTGGGCCAACAAGGAGCCAGTAGAAGGTGGACTTGAAGGTGGACTACCACCAATGGCCTCAGCACCTGCCTTGACAGGAAGTCCGCATCCAGATTTACCTGCCCTTGGATGAAAATCACTCTCAGCAAAAGAAACCTCCTTAAAGAAACCCTTTGTGTCATGCACCTAGCACACTGGGTAGTAAAGGCCATTAACCAGGCCTATGTGATGTGCGGTATTGCTTTGCCTGTAGGTGTCAGAGCTCACTCCACTATTGGGACCCACTGCACTGGCCAGGGGTGTACCCCTTCAAGAAATTTGTGCTTATCAGTTTCTATAATCTGGACCTGGACAACTTTCCAGTGTCCCAGTTCCTTAAGGGCTAAATGACATTCCTGGTTCAATCTTGCTCTTTTGCAGCCTCTGGGACGGTAGTTAACTGGAGCGTTCCCATAGTGTCAGGCATTCGCAGTTTCAGTTCCCTCAAAAGGGCCTTTTTCAAAGTCACTCTGCTATTCTTTGACCTAGCATACATTGGTAATATAAACATATATTTGTTTGTTTCATTTGCCTTGCAGGCTTTGTGTTTGACCAATGTATGCTAGGTCAAAGAATAGCAGAGTGGAAACAGTAACTTTGAAAAAACACCAAGCAATAATCTTATAAGATGGCTGCTTTCCATGAGGACTAGGTACAAGATGAAGTGGCCATAGTGTGGCAAGCTAGCTCCATCCAGTATGGCGAGATGGTGGGACCTGAGTGGGAAGGGGGCTAGCAAATGGTCAAAAAGTTTCTCCTCCCCGTGAAGATGTTGGTAAACTTCTACACTGCCATCTTGAATCCATTCTTACATCCTCCATCACAGCCTGGTTTGCTGCAGCTACAGCCAGGGATAAGGCCAAGCTACAGCATGTCATCCTTCTCTCCAAGGAGCTGTATATCTCCAGGACACAGAGATGTGCAATCAAGATTGCAGCCGACCCCTCTCACCCCGGACATGATCTTTTCCATCCCCTACCATCTGGCAAGAGACTCAGATCCATCAGGACCAAGACCACAAGCCACAAGAACAGTTTCTTCCCCAGTTCAGTCAGCCTGCTGAATAACAACTTACACCGAGATGAGCCTCCTTTAAAGACTTTCATTCTCACATTCTAAACTGCACTATTATTTATTCATTTGTGCAATTCACACTTCTCATATCTGTAAGTCACTGTTACTGACACTTGTATATGTTTGCACCTGACACCAAGACAAATTCCTAGTATTGTAAAGTGCTCTTTGTTGATCCCTTTTTCTGTACCTGGCAATAAACCTTTTCTGATTTGTGATTTCTGGTTTAGCCTGCTTGTGTGCTTACTGGTCTTGACACTATTTTGTTCCTAATTACTTAGAATAGTTCTGAGGATTTGAAATATACATGGATGCTGTCATGTCCTAACAGGCACACTTTGCTCTCAAAACTACTTAAATTATCAGTAAAGACTTCATTGCTTTCAGAGCAGCACCTGGACATCCAACGGTTCAGCAATCATTACCTACAGAAAGAAAGATAAGATTCTCATACTGCATTTGGATGGGTCCAGGGCATATCACTATAGGACCTTGCTTTTGCTAACTTCTATACATTCTCTGTTACTGACAAATGGGTATATAATTTAATTTCACCTTCCATAAGAGAGAGTCCTATAGCCAGGAATCTTTCAGGCTTCTCAGTGGGGTCTTCACTGAGGAGAGCAAACCTGTTCTGAGAAGCAGAAATGTGTGATTTGCCTGTGGGTGATCATTTGTAGTAGCTATGGCTTTGGTATACCACTGAGAGATCAAGTTTTTCTTACAGAAACCAGGCTGCTTTCACACACTAACTTTCTCTAGTGTCTGGGTCTGCACTTCTAATGCTGCAATCCTAATGTTAGGTGAGAAGCACCCAGTAAATTATTTTAGAACAGTAATGGTCACAGGAATTGGTCATATACAATCTAGTCTTCTATACACATTTATAGTAGCTGGGATTCTTTCAGGTGTGAGATGGAAGTCACGAGGTGCAGGGATTATAACTACTAGCCTGACTGCTAAACTTCTAAACTTACTTTAGATTTGGAACTTATGATCCCATAACAGTTTACATTGACATTTTAATGAGGCACAACAAAAATCATTTTGTTGTTGTTGAAGATACATAACTAAGCAAACTGGACTCATTGCTTGGTTTTATTTTGCTAGCTGTATGAGGAGGCGCTTGGAGAGAATGAGAAGCTCAAGGCTTGTCTAGAAGATACCAAGCAAGATCTGGCTAAATTCCGCTTGCAACTGGACAAAGTCACAGAGGTAAGACAAACACCAATCCAAAGACAGAGGAGGCTGTAAATTTCCACTGGCTATAGTCAATGTTCTCATTAATGAAATGTCATTTTTCATGGCTTGTTATGGTTTCTAGACATGATTGTTTGTCATTAGGTACCAAATGTCACAGGGGTCCGTAATTGGGAACTGGTCATCGTTTAAGGCTCTGAAAGATTCGCTTGAGGTCAGAAAGCATTGAACGTTGAGCATTGATGGCCGCGTTTAGTGAGATTGCAGGATTCTGACCTCAACAGGGCCAGTAGCATGCTGCAAGGAGGCATGAATCAGCATGAAGTTTCATACACGGTATGAACACAAAGTGTCATTTCCACAGCCTGGAACAATGAAGTGTGAGTAGAAGGAATGGTGGAGGCAGACAATGGGTCAAAACACCAAATCAAGATCGATAGTTCATGAAGTTGGTTTAAGAGCCAGATGACCAGTTGTGAGGGTGCCTCTTTCCAGAACACAAACTGGCACATCTGCAGTGGGTCACACATCACAGATGAGTCCTGGTTCATTGTGAACTTTCTACACAGGTGTAGGAGGGTCTGGCATCACCCTGAAGAGAGAAATGTGCCACAAAATGTTGTACAGCATAACAGTTTTGGTGGATCATCGGTCATGGTTTGGGGAGGCATCTACATTGGTGGAAGGACAGAGCTTGTCATAGTAAAAAATAGCAGCCTGAGAGGCCAAAGGTATAGAGATGAAATCCTGAGAACAGTTTTGCGACCGTATGGTGGTGCAGATTTTTTAAGATTTCATGCTTATGGATGATAACACCCGCCCACTTCAAGCAAGGCTGGAATTCTTGGAGAAGGACAGCATCTCAAGGATGGATGGTAAGCCTGGTCACCAGACTTGAACCCCATTGAACACACTTGGGAGCAGCTACAGTCAAGAGTGCAAGTATGCCAGGTCCCTCCAGAAACCTGTGTGGAGCAAGCCATCCCTCAATATTCAGAAACTCATCTGGAGCATGCTCAGGCGATGAGAGGCAGTGATCAATGTCAGAGATGGTAATGTTGACTACTACCTTATTGTTTCAGTGCACAGCATTTGTTATTTCTTGTTTGCAATTCATGTTTTTTTTACAGTATGAACTCGATTTTTCTGATCTGCTGTAACGTGCAATAACATCTTGTTGTACTGGAAAAAGCTTTCTTTCCTGTTTTGGGTCCTGCTTCAAGCTCTGATGCTCTGATGCTCCACACAGTGCGACTACAGTACAGTATTGATCTTTTGCACTACAGTATTTCTTAAAAGACATTTCCAGTCCATTGTGACTTCAGGTGAATCGCAGCATAGTGTACACCCAAAAGTTTTCTGTTGCACTCTTGTCTTCACAAATGTGTGGCAAGTGACTTCTCACCTTGTGACAAACAACCATGTCTGCGCACCAACAACAGTGAAGAGGCATGACTTATACATGAATTTTGAACAATATCCATTCTTGTCTTATGACAACTTTAATGAATTTATTTTTTGATCCACTGAGACCCGAGAATGTTTACAAATAGTTAATAGTTAATATTATTAAAAAGTGTTAATAGTTTAGTGTAGTAGTTTCTTTTTTATCAATAACAAAATGGAAACTAAATGAACAGGAGTCCAAATCAAATCGGTATTTGGCGTGACCACCCTTTGACTTCTACGTACACTTGCACACAGATTTTGAAGTAACTCGGCAGGTACGTTGTTACAAACACCTTGAAGAACTAACCACAAAGCTTCTGTGGATGTCAGCTGCCTCAGATCCTTCTGTTTCTTCATGTAAAACCAGTCAATTCACTGTCTTGTTTTTGTGTGACTCATGCTTGACACTAAGTCTGCATTTAGGTCTGCCTTTTTGTGATTTTTTTGTTCACTGTTTTCTCAGAGACTGAAAGCTTCATAAAGCATGTTGCTTGCTGACACTCATTATAGTACAACCCTCCACCAGTTTGGCAAAGAAGCACACCAGTTCCCATACCAGTTTTTGTGCACAAAATTGAGTCATTTAGCCTTATTTCTAGGTCGGAGGAATGGCTATTGTGTGTAATTCTTCAACAAAGACCACTTCTGTCCAGACTTCTCTGGACAGTAGATGGGTATACTAGGGTCCCACTTGTTTCTGCCAGTTATTTGCTGATGCCATTGCTGTACTTCTGTTGTCAAAAGTAAGTAAGAATGATGTGGCTTTCATATGCTGCAGTTGTTCCTCAAAAGGTTTTAAGCTCCCTACACAGCCATTTTAGTTTCAGTTGATGACTGTTTCAGTAGAGGGGCCAGAGGGATTTTGAGCCATTGTTCTTGCAGAAAAGTGGCCAGGTCACTACATCATGCTGGTGGAGGAAAAGGTTTCCTGACTCTCTCCTCCAAAACACCCCAAAGTGGCTCAATAATATTTAGATCTGGTGACTGTACAGGCCATGGGAGATGTTCAACTTCACTTTCATGTTCATCAAACCACTCTGTTACCAGTCTTGCTGTGTGTATTGGTGCATTATCATCCTGATACATGGTACCGCCTTCAGGATACAATGTTTGAACCATTTGGTGCACATGGTCCTCCAGAATGGTTTGGTAACCCTTGGCAGTGACGTGCCAATCTAGCACAAGTATTGGGCCTAGGGAATGCCATGATTTTGCAGCCCAAACTATCACTGGTCCACCCCCATGGTTCACTCTGGGCATGCAACAGTCCGGGTGGTACGCTTCTTTGGGGCTTCTCCACACCGTAACTCTCCCGGATGTGGAAAAGGCAATGATGAGTTTTGGTGGAAACAGGAGAGTTGAGGTGCACATTTAATTTTGCAGTGAGTTGGGCAGCTGTGGTTTTACGTTTGTTGGATACAATCCGGGTTAGCACCTGAACATCCCTTTCGGACAGCTTCCTCTTGCGTCCACAGTTACTCCTGTTGGATGTGGTTTGTCCTTCTTGGTGGTAGGCTGACCACCCTGGATACCGTGGCTCTTGATACATCACAAAGACTTGCTGTCTTGGTCACAGATCGCCAGCGAGACGTGCACCAACAATTTGTCCTCTTTTGAACTCTGATATGTCACCCATAATGTTGTGTGCATTGCAATAATTTAAGCAAAACTGTGCTATTACTCTGCTAATTGAACCTTCACACTCTGCCCTTACTGGTGGAATGTGCAATCAATGAAGATTGGCCATCAGACTGGTCAAATTTAGCTATGAATCCTCCAACACTAAATTGTGTTTCAGTTTCATTGTCCAACCCCCGTATTTATGACATTATGTATTTATATATTATATACATATACATATTTAATTATTCACGTTAGTACCTGCTTGGTATAATGGTTATTACTGGTTAATCATACACTTTAAGCAAGTGTAAGAAATGAGGCGGGTTCAAAGGCAAATGGTGGTCACACCAAATATTGATTTGATTTCAATTTTTCTTCTGTTTGTTCATTTTACATTTGGAAACACTAGTTATTTCATATTTATGTCCTATATTTTGTTTCTGTTTCAGAAGCAGGACAGAACATCTCAGAGGCCCAGTGTATTTGATTCAGAAAAAATGGTATTTACTATCAATATTTACTGTCAGAATATTTTGTATTATATACTAGTTATTAGATTTTGTAGTATTTCTTTATTTGTGTTCAGGAAACTGTATTTGTTATGATCTTGGGATTATTATAGCAGGGGATTGGACTTCTTTGTGTTTTCATTGTTGTTTGTTCCATGTCTTTTATTTTGAAGTCTGTCCTTTGCTTTGTGTGTCATGCTTCGCAGTCTCACCTGTTCCTCCTTTTGTGTTAATTTGTTCTCTCCCCTGATTGGTTTCCCTTGTATATATAAACCCCTGTGTTTGCCCTGTCCTTTGTCGGTTGTTGAATATGTTCCTGAATGTGGTTCCCATGTGTTTGTGTATTCATGCCTTTACCTTTCCCTTTTTTTTTTTTTTTTTTTTTTTTTTTTTTTTTAAACATTTAAACTGCATGTGGATCCCCTTGCTCTTTCCTTGGACTCCAAAGATAACAGATTTAAATGGTGATCCTAATCAGTTTGCAATGATATTTCTGTCTGGAGGTTTAATGATTTAGTTAAATCTTATGTCTCATTAAATTATAAAGACAATACTGATAAATCAGTCTTTGTCATTTGAAAATATAGTAAAGGTATTTAACTTAGTTGATAGGGCTCTTTGGAATTTTGATTGGAATTTGGAACCTCACATGTGCATACTGCATTATTTCTTTCTTTCTGTTGTAGGAAAAGCAGGTGCTGGAGAAGAGGGTGACTGAGATGGAAGAAGAGAGTAAGGTAAGAGATATACCACTAATACCTTTGCATGAAGTGTTAAAAAGAATGTGGCAGACAAACATGTATAGGAAATGTTCAGAAATATGACCAGATTTTCACCATATTTGCCCATAATGGGCCTAAAAATCTGATAGCAAAGACACCAAACAGGAAGTGAGGATACCACTTTGTATTAATACAATACAATTTTATTTACTTCTTCTGAATACTTCAAATCTGTTCATCTAGGCCTTACCTCCTACAATCTAAGAATTTTACCACTGGTCAAACATACAAATAATGAGTTAAAGTGATAGTCATTATCTTGAATCCATTTACCGTAAATTGCCATGTTAATAATAATAATAATAATAATAATAATAATAATAATAATAATAGTCATTAGTATTTTTATCTGATTATCTGCCTGTGTATTCATTTCGGCACTATCATATTCACATTTACAGGATTTGGCAGACACCCTTATACAGAGCAATGTACAAAAGTGCTTTTATTTCTCTATCATTTAATACATTAACTTTGGTTCACTGGGTTACAGAAAATATACCATGAGAATAAAACACTGTTCACTTTTTTTTTTTATGTAAACACACATATGACAAACAGGGGATAAAGTGGTAGAGTTGCAGTGCGAGGAGTGATAAGGACTTTGAGCCGGTCCAGTTTTGGCTTTGTAGGCAAGCATCAGTCTTTTGAATCTAATGCGTGCAGATACCAAAAGCCAGTGGAGGGAGCACAGCCATGAAGAGGCATGCGGGAACTTAGGCAAGTTGAAAACAAATTGTGCTGCTGCATTTTGGATCATTTTGGATCATTCATAGGTAGACCTGCCAGCATTGAATTGCAGTAACTGAGCAGCCTGTGTGGACAAAAATGGACGAATTGACATGAGCATGTCAAAATAGCAACATTTGAGATATTGGACAGTTGGTTATTCATGGTTACCCCAAGGTTGCGAGCTGTGACTGAAAGGGAGATCAGGTCATTGTGCAAGGATATTGCAAGATCCTGACCTGGGGATGAATCACTTGGGATGATCAACAGTTCAGTTTTGTGGGATTGAGCTTCAACTGATGAGCTGTCATCCATGATGAAATGTCTGCAAGGAATGCTGAGATCTGAACAGAAGCTGTGGTATCTGATGGCAGGAAGGAGAAGATAAGTTGAGTATCCTCAACACAGTAGTGGTAAGAGAACCCGTGTGAGGAAATAACTTCAACAAGAGAGTGAGTTTACAGGGAGAAAAGGAGAGGACCAAGTATTGAAGCCAGCAGGACACCAGTGGAGAGTCTGCAGGTAGGACAAACCATTTCCATGCTGATCCACCAATCTCAAGACTCTTGTGGGTGACATTATCAAATGCTGCTGAAAGGACGAGGAGGGTGAGAACAGATGCAGCTTGGCAGATCTAGCAGCATGTAGTTTCTCAGAGACATCCAAAAGGGCAGTCTCTTTTGAATGTACTGCTTTATAAAGCCAGACTGGTTTGGATCTTGCAGGTTGTTCTGTGTGAGATAGACAGACAGTTGGGTACACACAATGTGTTCAACATTTTTGAAATATAAGAGAGAAGTGATACCAGTTTGTAGTTACTGAAGTAAAATCCACATGATATGCTATAGTATATCCTATCTTTTTCGAGAAAAGTGATGCACACAGCCAGCCAGCCACATGTAAAGAAAATGCAATTTATCAGACCAGACCACCTTCTTCAATTTCTCCACCTTCAAGTGCCAATTGTAGGCACTTTCAGCAGTGGATAGGGTCACCACTGGCATTCTGAGCAATTTTTGGATATCCAGGCCCATACACTGCTATTTGCATTTCACTGTGCATTCTTGTTCCAGCTGGTGTTGGTCAATTTGAAAACTAGTGCTGTACTGGCCTTTCCTCACCAAACTAGCTTCACTTTGTGAATCTAGGCACCCTCTTGAATTTTCATGTTCCTTCCTTTGAGAGAAAAAAAAACTTTCTGCTTTCAAGCAGAAATTAATAATAATAATAATAATAATAATAATAATAATAATAATAATAATGTTCATCATTTTTTCATTAATAATAATAAAAAAATAAATAAAATGTAAGCATTTTTATTGTTTTATTTTTTTAAATAAAGTTTAAAACTTTAAGTTTATTGTCTTCATTTTCAGCAAGTGCTCTGTTTACTGTGCTCACTTTGCTTTGGCAAAGCAGTAGGTAGCATGGTAGGTTCTAGATGCCAAGGTCCTGCCTTTAGCATGTAAGCATTCTATTAATTTATTTTTTTTTTTTTAAATATATTTACTTAAAAATATTTACTGAATTAAAATATAAACAGTTGAGTCTGCACTTTGCCCTTGGGCCTAACCAGTTAACAATTTTTAACAATCTTTAACTTTTAACTTGAATTTCTCACTAAATTCTATTAAAAACATGTAGCCTCATGTTACATCAACAACAAAATGAGAAATATTGGCCAACAATTTTTTTTTACAACATTGCTTTAGTAAAGGAATAATTTGAGGGCATTTATCAATGCACATAACTCTTTATCCCACTGCAACATTTCTGTGGGATTGAGGTCTGGGCCAAAATGGTCATGTCAATGGCTTGATTTTTTTTTTTTTTAAACGATTGTACTTGGAATCATATTGTCAAGAACATAGAAATGTGCCTTTAGAGGTTACCTAATGTAGCTCTTAGGTTTTATCTTCTTACATTTCATAGCAGAAAACAATCCACCTGTGGCCTGAATTTACACATACACACACACACACACACACACACACACACACACACACATCCCAGATGTGAAAAACAAATGCTTAAATGCCCCCCCGGCCCCAACACCTATATGAAGAAACACACACACACACATGTAACAACCGTTTGCTCTTATTTCTCACTGAAAATGTGTCAGGTCTTAGGTTAAAGAACTTCCAATCTCTCCTTCAAAACTTTAAGAGTTTAAGTTTATTTAAATAACTTTAAGTTTATTTTTAAATGTTTCAGTTTTTGTATTAAATGGTTTATTTTTTGATATTAACCTATATAAAAGTTTAACATAAGGCACAGTGCCAAGTTCCATATACATCATTGTGTATTCAGGTATAAGTTTTGACCAAAAACATTAATTTTCTATAAACTTTTATAAAATATTTATAGAAAAAGTATATTTTATATATTTTACTGATTATTTTAGACAATTACATTTTGATTATTTCTGATGAGTTTCCTGGAATGTACTGTAAAATACATAGATAAAATATGCTCATTTTAAGCATATGTCAAAATAGCCATACTAAAAAAACACAGAAAAAATGGAATTTTTGTGGATAAAAGCGCATCTGTTGAAATGAATAGGACAGATATAAATCCGGAGAATATCTTCTTCCTTTGCTTAATGCCATTCATTTTATAAACAGCTTAATTGTGTCTTGTAGCATTGAATGTGGAGCCCACAGAGAGAATGTATTTAGTCACTCAGCTTGACAAACTTCTCCACAGATAAAGACAGCTTAAGAAAGATTGTTGTAAAAAACTAAGATTAGGCAAAATGCATTGTTTAGGGTTTTTAAACTTGGTTAAACTATGAGAAAACTACACTGAGAGGGGAACAAAACACTGTGTCAAGGCTGATGCTATGTGAATGCTTCTTTGAGGAATAAGTATATAATGGCTCAGATAGGACCCCGAATACACACCAGCAAGTCCATATAAGGGCACACCAGGGGTGTGGCAAGTGACATAGCAACTTGTTCCCTTCTCAAAGAACCAGGTTCGACTCATGGAGCAGAGTGACTGCACAACCGGTCATCCTGGGCACCTTGGGGATGTACATATACCACTCTAGGGTGCAGGATAGCCATGGACATGCCAGGTGCAAATTCTAAGCAGGCAGGAGCAACTGATAGAGCCTGCAGTTCTTCTACCCTTTTAATGGAGACAAAGGCTAAAAGCTGTCTCAGAAACTTCAGACATTGACTTCATGGGCTCAAAGGGAGCTTACAGCAGTCCCTCCAGGACCCCTGAGAGGTCCCAGGAAGGAAGCCCTGGTCTGCAGGATGGTCTCAGGTGCCTGGCACTGTACAAAAAAACAAAAAACAAAGGGGTGCCTACCCAAGGAGACCCCAAGGACTGATTTGCAGTTTGCAGCAATGGTGGCCACGTACGCCTTTAAAGTAGAGGTCGACAGGCCCCGAGAAATGGGAGTCTGCAGAAACTCCAGCACTTTACTGACCAGGTAATGAACGGGGTTCTGACATCATTGATTGTACTAGAGGCAGAGAAGCCTTCACTTCAGATCATACAGCTTCCTAGTGGAGGGAGCCCTAGCATTCAATAGAGTCTTCACCACCCAAGATTAGAGACCTGGCTCTTGGAACTCGTCCCCCTCAGTGGCCAGTCGCAGAACTTCCACACCTTGGGGCCGGGGTGTAGGATTGCCCCTTCACCTGAGATAGGAGATCTTTCCTGACAGGGATCTGATTGAGTGCTGTCTAGGAGGGAGTCTTAAAAAGAGACCCAAAATAGAGAGAGTACGATTAGCCACTATAAGACGGTGGATTGGATCATAGTGCACTCTGGCTAGGACTTTTGGTAGTAGAGCTACCGGGGAAAACTGTAAAAGCGGAACACAGGCCACGTCTGTACCAGGGTATCCAGGCCCAGAGGGGTCAGATGGGAGAGGGAATACCATATAACATTTTCCATCCAAGAAAGTGAGGAGTCCATCAAAAGAGTCTTGTGATGGTGACAGGCACCTAGAGTGTTACCCAAGGTCAAGAACAGGGGTCTTTTCACATAAGTAGGGTATGAAGCCCACTGTACGTAACCCTTATGAACCTCATGTGAAGCAGACCCAACGGGATAACGTTGGCTGCTGCCATCCTGAGGCTGACAAGAAGGAAGCTGTGTAATGGAAGAATGCCTATGTGAACATTGCCACAAACCATTCCAATGAACCCTAGCTCATGGGCATCAGTATTCCTTTTTAGCCCATCTTTTGGCCATCTGCTATTTGGCATGGAGCGCAAGCTCTGTGACTTGTCAGGGTTCAATCAATCTCCACAGTCAGGCTCTTTTTGCAGGTCTGCCTGGAGCTTGGGCAGACCTGGGCTGTGGAGCACTGGAGGACCTGGGCTATGGAGCAGTGGAGGACCTGGACCATGGAGCACAGGGTCCTGGAACTTGGGCAGACCCGGGCAGTGGAGCAGAAGGTCCTGGTGCTTTGGTGGACCTGGCTTGTGGAGCACTGGAGGACCTGGACCAGGGTAGTCAGTGAGCACTTTGAGGATCCCCTTGGTCACTTCTTGGCTTGCTCGGGGCTCGTGGATGACCTCCTTGGTTGTTTCGTGGCAGACAATGAACTCTGGGGCGACCCCCCGTGGTTGCTTTGTGGCAGGCAATGAACTCTTGGGTGACTCCTGTGGTCACTTTGTTGCAGACAGTGAACTCTGGGGCAACTCCTGTGGTCGCTTCGTGGCAGACAGTGAACTCTGGGGTGACTCCCGTGGTTGCTTTGTGGCAGGCTCGGGGCTCGTGGATGACCTCCTTGGTCGAATCGTGGCATTCAATCAATGCTTGGGCAACCCCTGTGGTTGCTTTGTGGCAGGCAATGAACTCTTGGGCAGCCCCTTTGGTCGCTTCGTGGCAGACAGAAGACTCATGGGTGACCCCCTCGGTCACTTTGTGGCAGACAGAAAACTCATGGGCGACCACCTCGGTCGCTTCGTGGCAGACAGAAAACTCATGGGCGACCCTCTCGGTTGCTTCGTGGCAGGCTTGAGTCTCATGGACGGCATTTTGGCAGAGGCCTCTGGATTGGTGGCGACCACCTTGGCAGGTCTTGGCAGAGGGCTCTTGGCAGAGGGCTCTGGATCGGAGGCAGCCATCTAGGGTGAGGGCTTGGTGGCAGTGGGGGCCATCTAGGGTGAGGGCTCAGGCTTGGTGGTGGCGGTGGCCATCTTGGCTGAGGGCTCTGGATCAGCAGTGGTGGCGGCCATCTTGGCTGAGGGCTCAGGCATGGAAGTGGAAGTCCTTAAGAGCCACATCATTAAAACCTACTTGATCAGCCAGTTCACAATATTCCTCCACATAATCCTCTACAGGCTGATTACCTTGGCGGAGGCTTAAAATCCTTTCCTCTGGATCCATGTTGGGTTGGTTGTTCTGTAACAATTGTGCGTCAATGAAGAGAGGATCCAAGTGCAGTTAGGGACTTTATTAAACAAAAACAAAAAACGAAGTAGTCCCTGGCAAAGGCAATGGCCATTGCCAGGGACTACTTTGTGTTTTTTGTTTTTGTTTTATGTTTTTATATGTTTTTTGTTTTTGTTAATATTATTAATTTTGACAAATGCAATTGCCAGAAAGCAGTTTGTTCAAACTGGCATACACAGTCAGAATCACTGTTCTCAGTAGAGCTTGTTCAAAATTGGAGTTACAAATGCATATACCCCAACTTTATTATTGAAAAATGCTCCCACAATTGTTGTCAGTATTCAGGATGAATGCAAGTAATATAAATGTTTAAAAATTGAAAAGGGCTTTTATTGTAAGTCCCACTAAAGGCATCGTATACATATAAGGTAAAGTGAAAATATACAATGAGGATAGGATTGTAATGGTCATGATGTTAGAACCCAAGAAAACCCATAATGTTAGCTGCTTTGTGAGAAATGGGAGGATTCATTTTGACTCTTTGACACTTTTTAGTTTAAAAAGTAACTAGTTAAATACCTTTTATACGATATCGTACAATACCCCAGGGATCCTTTTGTTTTATTTTTGCAATTAAATGCAAGACTTAATTCATCTTAAAGTTTGTGTCTTGTTCATAAGGTTGCTTACTACCTTGCTTAAATTACCTTTGGCCACATATTTTAAATGAAAGTTTTGCAATAGCAAGCCTCCTTTTGAGCAACGGAACCACAGATACTTAAGATGCACGCCCACAATATGATTTTTCAAATGAATCCTTTCATAATTATCCTTTGACATATGCATAACATCCATGATGATCTTTACATCTGTCAACAAACATAAAATTGATGACTTTTGTCTCAGATCTGTCAAAACCAAAGATATAAATTATATCCATCATCTCCCTCTATTCAGCTCTTATATAGGTCACACTTCTTCATGATTAACTAATTGTGTGCATTTTATTAGTAACACCTGGCTGCTAATTACTCTCTTAATGTTTGTAGAACTAGAAAAGGTGTTCTATTTTCCACCTTGTTTCTGAATGCTGGCTTACTTTTTGGGGAAATGTTTTTTGAAATCTGTTCTGTTTTATGTGCCCATCTGAGATTATTTGTTTGTTTAGATATTGGTAATGGTGTCTACAAGGAGCCTTTTTAAACATCCATGAGCAATGCCTACATCTTATATAAAGCCAGAGTTTTCTAAATGCTTATAAGAAAATTCATGAGGTGACTTTAAATGGTTTATTTGATTTGAAGTCATGAGGTGACTGTAGAGGTACATTTCTTTTGTTTTTACATGGTTCTTCAGCTGAAGTTAAAGGTTGTATAGCTTCTACTGACAACGAAGACTCATTCATATTTTTTCGTATTTATTTACATTACTATCTAAATAATTTTTGTATTTTTTAGGTTTTGACAGAGCTGAAGTCCGATAACCAGCACCTAAAGGATGAAAATGGGGCTCTAATCAGAGTGATCAGCAAGCTTTCTAAATAAGAAAAAATGGATCTATATGTTTCTGAGCATATAACAGATAAATTATGTTCTTTAGATAGAGTCAAAGAAATAATAAACATGTCTTTTGATGATTGATGTTAAAAAGATTAGATTAGATTCAACTTTATTGTCATTGTGCAAGGTACATGTACAGAGCCAATGAAATGCAGTTTAGCATCTA
>JAOTRN010049527.1:0-12124 GCA_028566695.1 Bagroides melapterus | reverse complement strand
CGTGTTATTATCCTGACATGAATATTTTATCTCTCATAACTCATAACATAAGTTTGCGCGTGCAATCCGTGTCTTCGGCTCGAAAACAGTCTGGACTAAAGGGCATGCGGGATGCGTTTATTGTGTACACTTAGCACATAGGATTTAGTTCTTCCTGGAGCAAGTTCCAATCCTCCAGCACTGACAGATCGTGTTGAAGCGTCGACAATGGCAAAGAGCGCAGGGACTGCAGCAGGGAGAGTTTGCCGAGCAAGTCTCCTTCAGACGGGCACAGCGCCGCACCGAGCCAGGCCTGGCAATGCCCTCCACAGGTCTGGTCCTCTGCAACACACATGGCTTGATTGTTTAGACAGGAAAAGCTATAAACCAGAATTTGTAGGTTAGAAAACAGGAAAAGAGCGTTACTGGATCCTTATGTTTGGTGTTGTCGAGCATTAAGCAGCGTAATCATATTACAAAAGATAAAGCTGGAAAAAAAAACCGAATAAACAGCATGCAATAAAATACAGTGCCACATAAACACAAGTAAACAGAATTATATAACGTGCAAATGCTTTGAGAAACCTTTAAAGAAAAGCAGATGGTATTAAATGTGGAACGGCAGAAAAATGCAAACTTTCCATATAAATTAGCAGGTTTCTGTGTGAAATAACGTACCGGTACGTGCTGTTTCTGTGGGGGTACAGAGAGTCTCCCACTGAAGATTCCTGTCGGTTTATCCTCACTGACGTTCCCTGATGGAGAATTAAGAAGTGTACAAATTACTGTTCAAACGACCGAGTACAGGTCTTTATGATTCACACTGCGACTACCTCACCGCGTAGACGAGGGTTTTGTACAGTCATGTTTCTAAAGCTTAAGGTTTGGTCTGCATTGTTCTTTTTAAGGAAGAAGAAAAAAAAAAGCATAGACGCAGAAATCTTTTAGCAAATCTTTTTGGATTCCTAAATAAAATTTCAATTCCTCTGATTTTTTTTTTTATTTGTGCCATAAAATAATTATGAGATGGTTTTATTTTGTAAAAATTTGTAATTTTAAGAGATGGTTTAATTTTGACTCTCACATCATACATGGAAGTAGGAATGTAATGTTAGAATATGTTATAATATCTAAACACCAACAACAACAAAAGAAACTAACAAAATACAGCAAACCACTGACATGTTTTATCTTTATTTATTATTTTTTTTAATTTGTATCTTCTCCAATGTTACTCTTATGCCCAGCACTGACAGAGGGCCACTCTTGGGCCCATGAGAAAGGCCCTTAAGCCCTAAACTGTTCAAATTCCATTCTTCTTCACTTGCAAGTTCCTTTAAATAAAAGTGTCTGCCAAATGAATCAAACATACCACACCAAACATTTTTAATGCTGGAAAAAAGTACAGAACAATTGCCTTGCTCTGTCTTCTATCTAGAACATCACCTCCATATGGAAGCAAAGTGAAATCTCAATTCCTCTTTACAAAAATAAGTCAAGTTCATGATGAATACCGGTTTGGGAATTTAGTTCATCGAATCCTGAATTTAATCCTTTTCTGGTAAGTGGTCCAGGTGCCTGAGGCACTTGGAGGGAAGATTTCGGACGGAAATTGCACTCTTTTTATTTGTTTTTCAAGGAAATTAAAAAGTCAGTCTTGAGGGTAGGGAACCTCATAAAACCTGTCACACCTTATGAGTCAGAATTGTATGTGTATTAGGCTAAAATGTGAAAGGATCACGCAAATAAACAAATTTACACTTTTTTTTTTTTAGTATGCCGCATCACATTAGACGCACTCAAGCTTTAGGGCCTATTGGTTATCGAACACTCAGAAAGCATCACCTCTAGTGCATTTTTAATATGATGTTAAGACTGCATAAAAATAATAAAGTTGATGTTTATCTTTCCGTGTACGAAAGTTTAGTTTTAGCTATTCAAATAAATTATTCTGCAAGCCTGTTTTTATTTACAAATCACATTTCTCGTTCAAAAAAAAAAAAAAAAAGAAAAAGAAAAAGTAAATGAAAGGTATGTTAATGCTCACAGAAATGTGTTTGTGTTTGTAAAGCTTACCTGGGCGTTCAGAAGTGTATTCGAGGAGCGCGTCGGTGTTTAAATGTTTTTTGCGCAAATCTTTAGAAGCCATAGTGGACTGAATCAGTGCAAAGAAAAAAGAGATGCAGAGAAAGTATCTGCCAGCCATCCTCATAATATAAAAAAAAACAACAACGAAGCCTTGCAATGTCAAATGTAAAAAAAAAACAACGTGTGAAATGAGAAGGATGTGATTTGTGTACCGCGCTGTCTAATATCTACACACCGCATCACAACCTGCTTTGACGCAACCACTTTTTAGCTGCGCTTTTGTCGGCCACGCCCACTTGTACCTCTCACTCCAGCTAGTGGATTTGACTCTGATGCGTTGGATTCATTTGAATCATTTGATTCACCAGTATCCGAGTTATCCCATGCGTTCATGAGACCATTATTCCAACCAGTCAATCGCTTCTTTAAAACAAACGAGAAATATAAAAAAAAAAGCACGAAATGAATCCTGTGATTTGGATTTGATCTGATGCTGCACGAAATTATTAAGTCATTTTAAATAATTAAAGTAAAATAATAATACGTTTCCTATTTATTTGTAGAGATATTCGCATTGTGATTCACTTCACTGAATCGATTCATCCGATCAAAAGAGAACAGATTAATCTCGCCTAGCTGATATCGTATAAAAAGTGTTTATTTTTATTTATTTTCATAACGCATTGTTTTTCAAATGGATTCTGGAAGTCATTATTTACTCTCCCGAATCGATTCTTTGGAATGAATTCCGTAAATTAATAATTGATTCAGTGCTAACACATCTCTGATAAACAGGATAATGTGCTTTTGGTGATTCGAGCGCTCATTCTTCTTTTTCTTGAGTACACAACAGTAACAACAACAGCAAAAAAATAACAATGCTTTGCCGTGATTTGCATTTATAGTGCATTAAATTAGGAAGTCATTTTAAAAATATTTTTGCCCAATTCAGAATCCTTATTTATTACCAAATAATGATGCGGTGAGTGATTTTCTAATCGAATCGGTTCTTTTGATTCAAAACTCTTTTATGTGAAAATATGATTATATAATAGACTAAATAAAATAATATTAAACTCTAAAAAAAAAAAAAATCAGTAAATATAATAGAATTTAAACTATAATGCCAAGGAACGATTTAGACTGATCTAGCTTACGCGATATTACACAAAATCAGGCTGCCTCTTTACTTAAACTAAAAATCGAAATAAAAGTCCATAAAAACGCAATCTACATGCACAACGTTCCGCATTAATCCAAATCTAAATACTTTTCTTTTAATATAAACTCGGATCTATTATTATCTTTTCATTTCTATGTTCTAATGAAAATCTCTGAGGAATACTTTAGTAATGAAATGAAATGGGGGTGCGTTTAAAATAACATAAGAGGGTTGTGAGTATTTTGTTTTTTAATGAGCTCTAATAAGCGTGTCGGGGAGAAAAACACTGCATTTAGACAGACAGACAGACAGACAGAGAGTCTTTTAACATGAATGGTACAAAAGCCTGTTGAACCTTTTGTTCCCGGAGGCGAGGGAAGCACGGCTTGTCCTCCATCTATTTTTCTCAGAATTAATTAATTTTGTTTGTGTCATATTGTCATGAAGTAGCTGAAATAGCCTGGAGATGGAGTGTTCTTGAGGAAATGAATGTGGAGTTCAAACTATTCATTCAGATTTACATTTAAAAACAAAACAAACAAAAAAAACCCTTTAGTCTGTACTACGGTTTCATCAGAAATACTAGAATAGCTCAGTAGACTATAACAGCAGCTCTGACATGAACACAACATCATTTGAAACGGTGGATGTTTTCTCTATATATATGTTTCCTCGGCATTTATTGATAAAGTTTTCTTGACAAGAAAGTTTTTAGGTTATTTAGGATTAAAAGTATACTAAATGGTTAACACGTACCCTCTGTAATAAGTTTCAGGACAGGGATGGAGACTGTAGGTTGTGTCGAGCCATATCACAAATGCAATGACTACAGATCCAATGTCTGTAGAACTTTCATCAGATGTCCAATGGCATCATATGGCACAATAACCAAAAAACATGAACATTTGAGCCTTTCAATAAAACACTAGCATTGCCACATGGAAAACCAAAGAAACAATGTCTGGATTAGAAGACACCTCAATTCTAAAGTTGAGTTGAAATCTCAATTCTAATCCTGGAAGGATCTAAAAAAAATAATAATAAAAACCAAAAACGGCACTGTTTTAGCAGCATTTGTACTACATTACTTCCCTGAGCTCATATCCAAAAATTGCCAATGAAACAAGATGCAAAACAAAATAACATAAAGGACCCTGGGGAGCCTTTGCTGCATCAGGACAGCTCAAAAAGATTCATAAAACAACCAGAAAATTGCAATTACTTCAATACATTTCCCAGGAAGCCAAAAGAAAATGGAATTTTCACCTATTTTGTTGTGTCTACGTTTAACACTGAACGTCTTTAGCACGTCCCACTCCACAGTGGTGGTTAATATGAAGCTTGGAGTCCTGACTCATTTCATATCAGACTTGCGGCGATAAAATATTCTGCCTCAAGACTGGGCCACTTTGAAGACTCTTGTTCTTGGCTGCATTTCAGAGAAAATCTGTGGAACCCTTTTGTAAAATTTGAAGATTTTGTTTCTCCTTAAAGTATGCTCGTCGATATTCCATCATAATACGACACTGCTTTCAGCACAAGTACTGGAATCATCTGCGGTGCTGTTCGTTATCCGGGACTTTGATCGACGTCCCAGTTTTTTGCGCAATTGATGAAACCGTCAGCTGGGACAAAGCAACACCAGTTCTGCAACAAAACATGTGCATCCTATTTTATTTTATTTTATTTTTTTAAATACTTTATCAGGAGTAATCCATGGATAGAATTCATGTTCGTTCCTGGTTTAACTTCACCATAAATTAAAAAAGAAAAACAACTCTATGAGATACAAAAAAAAAAAGCATGCTTAGAAAGAGCTAGATCCTTCCAGAGAATTAGTTCATAGTATTGGGAATTTTTTATTTATTATACTATACAGCAAAACATTGATGAAAAACAGGGCAGCTGTTGAGCACATCGTTCTCCTTCTCTTGGGCTGGGTTGTAAAAGACTTATTGAGTGAACTTTGAGAACTTGGCATGGTCGTTCTACCAAGTATGATCATGAATAGCGAGTTCATTAACTGAGACAGGTCCTGTGCGATCGATCTTTTCAGCGTTTTAGCTTTTAGTGTTTCTGTCTCTGGAAGGAAATAAATAAACAGTAGGTGGCCTTGTTAAAACGTCAGGTGAACGAAGCCATCTTGTATCGATAAACAGTGCAGAAACAGACCAAACACTTTTTACAACTAGCAGCTTTCCATTTAAGTACGATGCCCTGAGGCTTGCGCTGCTCTGATATCAGGATTTTGGACACAGAATTTTCTTGCGGACGCCTTTTTCGGCGTCCAACAAGGATGGATATATAAACAAATGCGCAGAGGATTCACTCATGTCTCTTCCGGATCTTCTCTACAAAGGGCAAGCGTGGGTGCAGGTTTTCATTCCAATCCAGCAGGAAACACTCCTGATTCCATATCTAATAAGTTGATCTTGGTTTTCAGTATTATTCAGGCGTGGCTTCTGATTGGTTGGAAAGATAAAGATATTATTGCACTTTGTGGTCACAAATTGGAGCAGGAATCAAGCTGCATAAGGAAGAGCAGGCCAGATGTTTAACACTGAGGTTGCCAATTGTTTGTTTGTTTTTTATCCCCTAGTACTTACCTTTATAAGATATGTAGCAAATATATGCGGGAAAGGAAATTAGAGAAAGGACGTCATCAGTGTATCACAAATGAAACGCGTATCTCAGTGGACACTAATAATTTATATAATGTCTGATCTTTTTGGTGCGTTTCCTGAAACTTGGCAACCCTGTGCAATAATATCAGCCGAGTTCAGTTTAGTTGCAAAGATGAAAACATCAATTAAACTCTAACAATTTATTAAGTAGTAGCCTATCGTTTAACTACAGAAGTGTATAAAACAAGCCTCTTGTTTAAAAGTTAGAAAAGATTAGTTAAAAAAACTATGATTTTGTCTTCGGAAGCGCTGTAAGTAGAAAAAAAAATCCAAGCAGGGCTGCGCAAATTCAAACACGAGCTTCGTGTCATAATCCCTTAAAATGAGCTTAACGTCCTATTTCACAAGCTTTACTCAGTCTTGATTAAGTCTAATCCTTAAGAGAATTTAGGAGCTGTAAGATGGAGGAAAAGAAATAAAGGAACAATTGAAATCTATGTCTTTTTTTTGGTGTTTATTATGATGCACTGTTGCTATAGTGAAACTCGTATTTTGTTTCACAGTTTAAGCTCCTGCGCAGCAAATATTCACTCAAACTCCCCATTCACTCCCCGTTCTTTTCTTCTTACTGCTTCCGACCTCGAGGTCACAATTAATTCTGTTTTATTATTGGTCTCCATTTTGATCATGTTCTCATTAGCAGAACGTGCTCTTTTATGGCCTTTCAAATTACAAAGGAGAAAGCGGATGTTTTGGGGATGCCAATAAAAAGTTTAGTCGTCTGTGGTTTGGGGTTAGTTAGTTAATCACACAACTTAAAGTAAATAAAAATAAAAATCCACCCTAATCAACGTTGTATAGTATTCTCTGATTTAATAGTTTAAACGTGTTTCATTCGCATCTTGGTTTATTTTCATTTTGGTATCCTTCTAACCACAGGGCATCGGGTAATAAATGCTATAATTTCACGACACTTCATCTTTCCATTTCTTTCTTCTCTGCATCTAACATTTAGACAGATACACATTTTATTAGGTAATAGAAGAAGCAAAGATTAAGACTAACCTTCAAAACAAACCGCATTTTTATTTTATATTATTATTTTTAGTACGTGATATTTAACGTGAAACACATTCATCATCCTGCTTTGGTTTTTACGTTTCATCACGAGAAAGAGTTTCCAGGTTTTGATAGTCAAGGTGTTCACGATTATTATGATTCATGAGTGTAATTTAAAGTATGCGCCGTTTTAAAACGACTGGAAGATATAAAGTGTGTAGCCCAGGCGTAGCACAGATTTCAGGAAAAATTATATCGTTTACCGAAAGAAAAAAAAAAAAACACGTTTGTTCGGGTAATCAGAAACATTCATGAAACATCCCAAAAAAAAATACAGATTATCTGTCAATGATGTTTTCTTAAAAGAAATTTTCCAGACACGAGAAACAATTGGCTGGAGGACATCCAGTAAAAATGTTTGCCAAAGGGCACAGTTTACATACAAAGACGTTCAAAAATCATCACAAGATTGTGGCTCCATAGCATACTGGTTGAATTTGACCAAATAGGTGTATGTGGTGAACCGCACTAGACAAATGCCATTATAGTAATTCAATGCAAATGCAAAAGTTGGTCTGTGAGTTGAAAATATATATTAAATAGACTTGTTTGTTCTTTAATACTGTATACTTATAGCCACAAATTGAAAGTCTTTTGTTTTAGCTATTATGAACATAAACGTATTGCATGTCTATATTAAAAAAAATCAGATTAAAATGAGATTTAAAGGGAAAACTTATTCAGACACCACAAATCAACAACAATGTACTTTGGTGAGAAGATATCGTTGTCAATCACGGTTCTGAGGCATCTGTGCAAGCTGTAATTAGCTTGTTTGCAAGTTTGGTGCATTCCTCTTCCCAAGTTATGTTGAATTCTCAAAGGTTACAAGCCTCCGACAAGGCGCACCACTAAGCATTTTTATCTTGCCAGGATAATGACCTTGGGTTCAAATTCCACAAGTCAGTTGAATCTACACTTCAGGTGGCCAGCTTTTAAAGGCCAGCACCTTCACTTTTGTTTTTAGAAAGCAGTTACTGATGAACTTTGCCTGTATATTTGGAGTTTGTTTGTTGATTTGTTGAAACGTCCTGACTCTGGACAAAATTAAATGATACCAATGAGGTCTTGGTTTATTTCTGAGTATCGTCATGTTCAATAAAATCTCACCAGAGATAATGACCATGGGCATTTTATTTATTATCAAATGAATTGTCATGACAGGAATGTTTAAGATCTTTGCATATGTTCCTAAGAGCTTCAGGAATCTCTATAACGTTAAGAACGTTTGCTCTCTGTGAGCTTGTGTATGTGGAAGATGGCAGATCGCACTTTTCTCTGAGTCCTGTGCATGACCGGCAGTTTGCTAATGATACTGTACCTTTGGTTTACCTCTCTCTCAGATTGTATCTGGTTTATGTTAGGGGAGAGCCAATAAGACCCAAAAACAGAGAAGAAAAATGATGTGACTATGAAGAAAAACAAGACTATTTTCATTTTGTGTCTAAAATTAAGTAAAGGTGACTGCTAACTTTCTTCATAACTTCAAAAAAAAAAAAAAAACATGTTGACCTACGAATGTTTAGTCTGTAGATTATGTAGTCCTTCAATCATCCATGGGAACTGTTATTTTGTTCTTCAGGCAAACGGTGCTATCAAAAAAAAATAATAATAAAAAAAAAAAATTGGCTACTTCATTGATAAAAGAACTGTGAGATCTGAACATCCCAACAGACTGGAAATCATTATTGTTGGTGTCCTGGAACAAAGAGCTGCTCCCACCCCTTATTTTACTCGCAGCTGTTTTGGCTCAAGGAAACAGACAAACACTGTTCAGTATGTTGTCTTTTTTTTATCAAGTATGCTTTAAATGGTGGAACTAAATCATGGCTCCAAGTTGCTGATTAGAAATTCAGAGGGTTCAAGCACCAAGCTGCACGCTGTTGGACCCTTGATAAAGTCTCTAAACCGTTACAGTATGTTCTCCAGGGCCGCTGCATCATGGCTGACCCCAGCTTTTTAACACTCTGCGATATGTCGAGAATGAATTCCGCCGTGCTTGATAAAATTTCTCCTCTTCTAAAGAAACAAAACACTTCAGGTTCCTTTTCAAAGTTGCTTCCTCGTCTTCGCCTCAGGGAGGTTTTCCTTGTCATCCAAGAATTAAGTTAAGAGACTTACGTCTCTCAAACTCATAAACTGTTGGGAATTTTCATTCAGATGAGCTTCTTCCGCTAGCTAGAAAAAAAAAAAAACGTGTTTAGCTGTGTTTTTAAACCCTTAATTGTTCAGCTATAATTTCCTTTAGTTTATTGTATCACTGAACAGCAGAGGTACACCGATTAGCATGCTAGTATGTTAATTTGCTATAATATATGTCCATGATATAACTTGAGGGATTAATTCTCATTAGGGGTTCAAGAGACGGAAACCAAGAAGACGACAGGGTATAAATAAATAAGTGGACTGACTGATAGTAGTGAAAAACAAAGACAGGGACTGGAATAATAGGCAAAAGAACATCAAACCAACATCAAATGAACAACAGGTAAATAAACACCAAAGGCTAGCTTTACTCATGAGGGGACGATGGCAGACATAACAATCAGACCAAACACATCACAATGAAAAAAACATGGATTATCTTAGACAAATACAAGACCAGGCAGATTACAGCAAAGAGCAGGATGATATCCACACACCAGAAATGTGTACAGGTAAGCTAATAGCTTGCTAGGTGAGCTAGATTAGCTAGCCAGATGAAATTTTAACAAAGTCACTGCAGTAATGTTTAGGATCATTTTTAAGGTATATCTTTGCTAGATATCGAAGTATGTAGCTATTAAAACAAGCCTAATATATTGACATAAAATAAATCCTTAAATAACCTAGCCAGCTAGCTAGCTAGCTAAAAACGAAATAAGGCTAATATTTGTCTAAATTTGTGTCAACTAACGTTAGCTCGCTTCATACTTTTGCTCGGTTAATTATTGCTCAAAAAGGCGTCGTTAGATCGTTGTCATCTCTAGGGTAGCATAAATTTTGCTAATTCGGAATCGTTTGGAAGGTTTGTTCTCAAAACCTTTCTTCTTCCATGGTAAAAAGAAACAAAAATGTCGTAAACACGTAAAAATTAACGTTCGCTATGTAATTACGTAAGATATAAGTATGATCTAGCAATGGAACGCAGAGAAAATGCAGGAGCATGGATTTATTACCGTACCATTCTGCACAGATGTGTTTGGTGTTTTTCTGTTATCTGGCTACAGATGGCTGTGGGACGGTCAGGAGTTGAACTCCATAATTCTAGCAAATAAATCCTAAATCATGCACATTGGTTATTTATATGATGCCAGGCTTAAACACGCTTGCAGGATTCGGATTTCGAAATGTGTTTACGCCAACATAGTTTACTTTAACCTTGTATATAAATATTATATATATATAAAATGTCATTTCAGGTAACGACCTCTGAAACGTAGCTGGTTCTCAAAACAGTTACGGCAATAACCTCGCTCAGGGGCAAGATTAGGAACATGTTTTTACAACAGATTTAAATGCAGATGTATAAATCTTTCGTTTTGTTCAATTTTTTAGCAGTCTTGCATTCATTAGTTTTCTTGTCGTGCTTTACGGCTAAAAAAAAGTTTTCAATTTAGCCCAGAATTTATGCGCCGTTATTTTGGTATTCAACGTTAAAGTAGTTTGTTCATAGCCGGGTCTGCCAGGCATCTCCGGAAAAAGGCAACGGGATTTTGAACGGTCACCTGTTTGTTCTTGCTGTGCTGGAAACGATCATTTTAATGCAGTTTAACATTCGCTCTTTTTCTTTTTCCTTTCTTTTTTTTTAAAAAAAAGAAGCCTTTCCTTGGGGTTCTGTATACAATCCTGAGGTTCTGTACCTGTTCTTGACCAGAAGAACGTTCAGAAAAAAAATTTGTTTTTAAACAAAGGTTTAAACAATTAAAACAATTCTATAATTCAAAGCATGCATGAAGTGAAATGAAAAAAATTTAATTGCTGTTTTGGTTGAAATTATTTATACTGTGTTTGAATTTGCTGAACTTCCTTGTCTAAATTGTATTAAAATAATAATAATAATAATAATAAATAAGAAGAAGAAGGAGAAAGAATGATCTAACTTTGATTCATAGAACCAAATCGCACTGGATTTTTTTTTCCAGTGAATCCTGCGAAATGATTGGATATGAAGAATTATTTTGAGGTTCCAGATAGGAAGCAAGTAATCCTTTTTAGAAAAAAAAAAGTAAAACAATTTCTTTTAAGATTGTAGGCCAGCCATGAGTATGGAGGTGTTGTGTAAATGCCTTTGGCTCCTGAAGCCTCGTTAAAACATGTTTTTTTTATGTGTTTTGTGATTGTGGTGCAAATTTGTTAGTTAGAACCGTATGTTTGTTACTCCAGTGGAAAATTGCTGTTTATGTGTAATATAATATTTACAGCAGGATTTTATTATACAAGGAAAATCCCAAACATATGGTGGGAAAAGTCCATATTAAGTCCAAATGTTCAAATCATCCTTTTTCATGGCCTTTATTTCAAATATTTGGCATCGTTCACACAGTGGACCGCTGATTAGTCTATTTTTCGAGAATAAGAAATTGCATTTGTCAAACTTTGTTCCTGTGAAAAGCAAAAACGTTTATTTCGACACCATAATTTTAACACTCATTTTCCACCAAGAGACCGATGCCCGAGACAGAGACTAACCAAATATAACTTTTATATAAAAAATTCAGAGAAAGTCCAAGTCGATCGAGAAAACATCTTGAGATTAGCGTCCAGGAGTTTGAGAGCTTTTATTCGTACTCACTAATTTCCAGTGAAGTTCAACATCACGTTAATCCAGAATTCCAGCATAGACCCGGTGGAGATGTTGGTCCAAATACAGCAGGGACTCGGACTTGGGTAGTCAGCGAGCTGTGAGATAACTTTGATGGTGGTTTGATGGTGTTAATGGTGATACTTTGGTAGGATACTTTATACGGAGGAGAAATGTGGGACTACTGCAAAAAAAAATATTATAAATAATAAATAGTATAAAATTATACACTTTATTAGGAATAGAGAATAAACACACAGACACACTATAGCAAGACGGTCAAGCCCTCGTGAAAATACAATAAAAGAGTTTTCTTAATGCCCACACCAGATGTACACGTCTAAAAATGTGCTGATGGTCGATTTCCAG
>JAOTRN010049375.1:0-15613 GCA_028566695.1 Bagroides melapterus | reverse complement strand
CAATAGGAGGTCGTTTACTACTTTAACAAGTGCGGTCTCTGTGCTGTGATGAGGCCTAAATCCTGATTGATACAGTTTCTGTATGTTATTCCTTTGTAAATATGAACATAGCTGCTGTGCTATTATCTTTTCTAGGATTTTTGAGATGAAGGGGAGGTTCGATATTGGCCTGTAGTTTGACAAGGTCAGGTTTCTTAATTAGTGGATTAATAACTGCTATTTTAAATGATTTTGGAACATACCCACTGCTGAGTGAAGAGTTAACGATTTTCAACAGGGGTTCTGTTACTGCTGGTACCATCTGCTTAAGAAAGTGTGTTGGTACAGGATCTATTAAACAAGTTGATGATTTTGCAGAAGAGATGAGTGAAATTAAATCATTCTCTTCCAGAGGAGTAAAATCTTAAGTTCTTATGTCATCTTAAGTTCTAATCTGATGTGATTAGGTTCTCCTCAGAATCAGTTGAATAGTCTGGTTTCAAGGCCTGAATATTCTGCCTAATGTTTGCAATTTTATCAAAAAAGTTCATGAAGTCGTCACTACTGCATGCTGTTATTGTGGAGATTTCTGATGTGGTCTTATTCCGGGTTAATTTTGCTACGGTGTTAAATTAAAATCCAGGATTATTTTTATTATTTTCTATAAGTGTGCAGAGATACGCTGATCTAGCTACACTAAGAGCTTTTTTATAGATCAAGACGCTGCCCTTCCAAGCTGTTTTAAATACTAACAGTTTAGTTCCCTTTCGAAGGGAACTTTGACGCTGTGTCGAGTTGACGCTATGGGAACTGCTTCTTTGAGGAAGTTGTGTCTGAAGCTCTGTATGCACACACGCCAATTTAAAGGCTCGGAAAGAACAGGTGGCGACAATCAGCATAATTACACGCCACCAAGTTCATAAAAAGGCATTGACGTCACATTGCCCAAGCTTTCTTTGTCTTCAGGAAGCGCTCTGTGTATGTTTGTGTCTATTGTCTGTCTTATTGTCTAAGACCAGGGCAAAAGAAGATATATAAAGACTAGGGTCTTTTCTTTCTTTATCATGGCGCTCGGCTCTCAAAAAAAAGAAAAAAAGGGGAGCCGATTGCGTGCATTGAGAGCGATTGCTGACCGTGTTCCAGGCTGGAGTTCCGCGTCTGTCGAGGCAGCGCGGTGGCTTCATTCATGTGGTTGCAGTCTGAGTTAGCGGAAATAACGAGAAACGTCTTTGTCCTTTTTCTCGTTCTCTCCGCTGGTTCTAATGTCTCCGCTTCGGCTATAGGAGCTCGCTTTGCGATTTCTCCCTATCCGAATGGGAAATTATTATTGCATGCATCGAACTTTGAGGAGTCCGATGTTGGCGATGATAAGCAGTTCACCACTGAGTTGCCTTATAATTCAGCCAGTAGTATTCACTCTGTTGGAAGCAAAGAAATATATGAATGAATGAAAAGAAATGTGCATTGTCGCTAAACTCAACCGTGCTTGTCTGGCTGAATTCCAGCCAAGCGCCTGACTTTAATTCCTCCGCTTCGACTTCGGGAATTCACTGTGATTTCTACCAACTCGGACAAGGAATTTTTATTGTTTGCATCGGACTCTGAGGAGCTCAATGTGGACTGTGTTGTGCATTCTGCCACTGAATTGCTTCCTATTGCGAGTTATTACTAAACTATTCTGCGCGCTTGAATCTGATTCCTCCTCTTCGGCTCCGGGAGCTCACTTGCGATTTCTCCTGCCCTGAACGAGGTATTATCACTTGGGCTATGATGTGCAGTCTGCCACTGAATTGCTTCTTAATTATGTGATGTCGCTAAACTAAGCCGCTCTGGTCTGGCTGCATTCCAGCTAAGCGCTTTCTTTAATTCCTGACTTCGGCTCCGGGAGCTCGTTTGCGATTTCTCCCGACCCAAACAGGGAATTATTATTCTCCACATCGGACTCTGAGGAGCTCAATGTGGGCAGTGGTGAGCAGTCTGCAACTCAGTTCGCCCTTGTCTGGCTGCGTGCCAGTAAAGCGCCTGATCATAATTCGCGGCTTCGCAGATCAGGTCTGAGGACTGATTTGTGAGGATGGAACTCAAAGATGCTTATTGTCACATAGGCCCTTAGCCAGAGCACAGGAAGTTCCTCAGGCTCGCTTTGAGGGCGACACTTGCCAGTAATGTGTTCTTCCTTTTTGGCCTAGTCCTGAACCCAGGAAAGAGTGTGCTTTCTCCCTCTCAGAGAACCACCTTTCTGGGGTTTGTTTGGAACTCCACCATGAGTCAGGCATGTCTGTCTCCCGCTGTGGTGGCTTCCATCTTTCAGCAGCAAAAGCTACTCAGCTAGGCCGAAGCCTCTCTGTTGCTGAGGCACAGAGCGTGCCCAGCCTCATGGAAGCAGCGGCCAACGCTGTTCCTTTGGGTCTGCCGCACATGAGGCCACTCCAGTTCTGGCTCAGGGGTGCGGGCATTCATCCCCACAGGCATCCCCTCAGATTCGTCAGTGTTATGCACCGTGGGCTTTGTACCCATCTTATGTGGACAGACCCTGGTTCCTGGCCTTGGGTCCCACTCTAGGGGCGTATCATCGTCGCAGGAATCTTTCGATGGACGCATCGCTTTTCTGACCAATCCGAAAGCTATGGCAGCCAGGCATTGAGGTGCTGTGCTTGCCTGTATGAGGTCTCCCGGCCTCAGGCTGAACCCAGGAAAGCGTGTGCTTTCTCCTTCTCAGAGAGGACCACCTTTCTGGGGTTTGTTTGGAGCTCCAACATGAGGCGGGCACGTCTGTCTCCTGCTCTGGTGGCTTCCACCTCGTCAGCAGCAAAGCTATTCAGCTAGGCCAAAGTCTCTTTGTTGCTGAGGCATGGAGAGTGCTCAGCCTCCAGCGGCCAACGTTTTTCCTTTGGGTCTGCCTCACATGAGGCCATTTTAGCTCAGGCTCAGGGGTGCAGGCTTTCATCCTCCCCCCCCCCCCAAGTCTGTAAGGGTTACGTGCCGTGGGCTTCGTACCCTTCTTATATGGAAGAGACCCCGGTTCCTTGCCTTGGGTCCCACTCAAGGGGTGTGTCACCATCACATTGGCATGTCACTGACTCTTATGATGGACGCCTCGCTTTCAGGCTGGGGCACGACCTTGGACGGTCGCCCCACCCAGGGTCTGTGGGAGGGACCCTATCTCAAAGCACATAAATTGTCTGGGAATGAGGGCTGTGTTTCTGGCATTGAAACACTTTCTCCTGCACCTCAGGGGCTACCATGTGCATGTGCGCACAGACAGCACTGCGGTGGTGTCCTCTATCAATCATCAGGGCGGTCTGCGTTCGCGCCCCCTGTTAAGGTTGGTGCAGCAGATTCTGCTCTGGGCAGAGACCAGATTTCTCTCACTAAGCACGATTTTCATACCAGGGCGTGTAAATTGGGAGGCAGACTTCCTGTCGAGGCAGCTACTGAGGCCCGGGGAGGGGCGTCTCCACCCACAGGTGGTGGAGCGCATTTGGCAGATTTTCGACCAGGCGGAAGTGGACCTGTTCGCCTCCGAGGAGTCGACCCACTGTCCACTATGGTTCTCTCTCCATTATCCAGCCCCTCTGGGATTGGATGCTCTGGTACAGATGGGGCCGAGGTGCCGTCTGTACACCTTTCCCCGGTAGCTCTGCTCCCACAAGTCCTATCCAGGGTGCGCCATGACTGAGTCAGCCTTCTCTTAGTGGCTCCACGTTGGCCCTCTCGAGTCTGGTTTGCAGATCTAATCTCCCTCCTGGACGAGACTCCTTGGGAGGTTCCCATCAGGAAGGATCTCCTCTCTCAGGCGCAGGGGGCAATCCTACACCCCTCCCCCGAGATATGGAAGCTCTGGGCCTGGCCCCTGAGGGGCGCCAGTTCCTAGAGCCTGGCCTCTCATCTGAGGTGTCAGAGACTCTGCTGAATGCTAGGGCTCCCTCTACCAGGAAGCTTTATGCTTTGAAGTGGAGGCTCTTCCGCGCCTTCCTTCCTGGGACCTCTCTGTGGTCCTGGAGGGGCTGTTGGAAGCCCCGTTTGAGCCCATGGAGTCAGCCTCTGAGAAGTTTCTGACCCTGAAAATAGCTCTGCTCCCTCAAAAGGGTAGGAGATTTGCAGGCCCTGTCAATTGCCCCCTGCCTGCCTAGAATTTTCCCCTGGCATGGCCAGTGCTATGTCCCCAAGGTGCCCAGGATGGCGGGTTGCCCCATCAACCTGCACCAATCTGCCACATGAGTCAGCGGAGCAGGAGAGGCTGCATTTGCTTTGCCCAGTCAAGGCCTTGAGGACTTATGTCCACCGCTCAAGCTCGTGGCGTAATTCCTCCTCACTGTTTGTCTGTTTTGGGGACCGGAACAGGGGTAATCTGGTTTCCAAACAGCGCATGGCGCACTGGGTGGTGGACACCATTACTCAGGCCTAGGAGGCACGCAGTGTTGCTTCACCTCTAGGCATCAGAGCCCACTCTACTAGGGGTATCTCCTCATCCAGTGCCCTAGCCAGGGGTGTCCCCCTCGAGGATATTTGTGCTGCGGTGGGCTGGTCCTCTCTGCACACATTTATCAGGTTTTAAAGCCTGGATCTGGACCCCATGCCGGGGTAACAGGTCCTGCAGGGCCTTTGGTGTTCTGTGCTGAGTCTGTCCATGCTCTCTCACAGCCTCTGGTACAGTCATCGGCCGGTGCGTGGCAGCGTGGGTATTGACGTTCCCATAGCGTCAACTCGACGCAGCATCGAAGTTCCCTTGAAAAGGAACTACACCAGGTTACGTATGTAATCCAGTTCCCTGAGAAGGGAAAGAGACGCTGCGTCGTTGGCCACATCCTGGGTGTCCATTCGCGCTCCCTTCAAACAAATAGAAGCTGGGGCAATGTGACGTCAATGCCTTTTTATGAACTTGGTGGCGCGTAATTATCCTGATTGTCGCCACCTGTTCTTTCCGAGCCTTTAAATTGGCGTGTGTGCACACAGAGCTTCAGAAACAACTTCCTCAAAGAAGCAGTTCCCATAGCGTTAACTCGATGCAGCGTCTCGTTCCCTTTTCAGGGATCCGGGTTACATATGTAACCTGGTGTAGTTTGGTGCCATTTATGCTCTAGTTTTCAAACACTTAGTTTTAAACAGTGAGTGTGATCATTATACCAGGGAGCAAGTTTCTTATCTTTAATCATTTTTCATCTAACTGGAACTACGTTATCTAAAGTACAATGGCGAGTTGACTCTAAATACTCAGTCGCCTGTTCAAATACTATGGGGTCAGACCGTGATCCAATCATAGTGGATAATTCTGGGAGATAGCTGATGAAGCTCTGGGTGGTCGTAGATGTGAATGTACGTTTAAAATGTAGCGCGTAGCTGTGTGTACATTATTACTGTGACAGAATTTAAATGAAATAAGATTGTGATCTGATATAACTTCACACTGTGGAATTGTCACTATATTACTTATACTTACCCCAAAAGATAATATTAAGTCTAAAATGTGACCTGCTTTATGAGTGGGTCCTATTACACACTGATGACTTCCACTGAATCGAGTATGGACATAAATGCTGTCCTCAGCGGGTCGTCTGAATTCTCAAAATGGATATTAAAGTCTCCAACGATTAACGTTCGGTCAACAGAAACAACCAGGTTTGATAGAAAATCTGAAAATTCAGTAAGAAATTCAGAGTACGGTCCTAGGGGTCTGCAAATAACAATTAACGGAATCGCTTGACATGGCTTATTTTTTGTGACTACACTTATGCTACTATAGAGCGTTTAAAATGTATTAAAATTGTGTCCATGTTTTTGTACTATGGACAGATTATCATTATAAATAAGTGCGGCACCTCCTCCTCTACCAGTTAGATGAGGCTGATGTATGTAGCTGTATACTGGAGGACTTGCTTCATTTAATGCTACATACTCATTCTGTTTAATTCATGTTTCTGTTAAACACAGTATATCAAACTCCTGATCTGTGATCATTTCATTAACAACAAGCGCTTTAGAAGTGAGAGATCTAATATTTAACAATCCTAGCATTAGATCAGAGGTGCAGGCTGTGTGTTCAGTACATTCTAACTTTGAGATATCTACATTAATTAAGTTGCTAAAGCAGACATTCTGAGTCTTTCTAAGTTTTAGTTTAGCTCAAAGAAAAGACACAGTCTAAATTTTGTGGACCCTGAGTGACGGTTAGATTAAGCTGATTGTCTGCTCCATGGCCTGGACTCTGGGTAGTCAGCGATTAACTAGGCCTACCCTGAGACTATGAAGCAGGACCCAAAACCGGGACGAAAGCTTTTTCCAGTTCAAGAAATCAAGATGTTAATGCAAATGTTGCAGCAGATCAAAAAATTTTGAGTTTGTACTGTAAAAAAATATGAATTGCATGGTTTAAAAAATGTAACAAACAAGTCATAAATAAGAAACAGCACATGCTGTGCAACCAGTAGTTAGTAGTTAGTGTTACCACCTCTGACATTGATCACAGACTCACATCGCCTATGCATGCTGAGATGTGTTTTTGAATATTCTGTTGAGGGATGGTTTGCCATTGTTGTGTTTACACTCTTGACTGTAGCTGCTCCCAAATGTGCTCAATAGGATTCAAGTCTGGTGACCAGGCTGGCCACTCCATCCATGAGATGCCCTCCTCCAAGAATTCTGTCACCAGCCTTGCACAATGTTGGTGGGTGTTGTCATCCATAATCACAAAATCTATTATATGTTATTCTAAATACATTGGCATAACAGGTCTCAGGATTTCATCCCTATACCTTTCGCCTGTCTTGCTGCCATTTTTAACGTCCTACCACCCATGGAGATACCTCCCCAAACCATGACAGATGATCCACCAAAACATCATAACTCCAGGGCACTGACAGACCCTTTATGCCTATCTAGGAAGTTCACACAGAACAGGGACAGATCTGTGAAGACCACTGTACCCCACTCATTCAGTGTCCACCTGTGGTGTTCTGTGGCCCACTGCAGACAATTTGTGTCCTTTGGAAAGAGACTCCCTCACAGCTGGTCTTCTGGCTATCAATCCAACTTCATGAAGTCATCTCCTCACAGACTGAGTGGACAATCGCACCCCAGTCTGAAGGTCACTTTGAGGCTAACTGCAGGCATGAACCGATTTCTTGATATTGGTCTTGATTTGGTGTTGTGACCCCTTGTCTGCCTCCACCTTGCCTTCTACTCACACAAGACCTCCTATTCCAGGCTCTGGAAAAGACACTTTGGGATATTCCCACTGTGTCTGCAACTTCAGGCTGAGTCATGCTTCCTTGCAGCATCCCAATGGCCCTGTTGAGGACAAAATCCTGCATTCTCACTAAACCTGGCATTTTCAATACTTTCAGAGCCTTGAATGATGAGCAGTTCCCAATAATGGGACACCTGTGACAGGTCAATTGGTCAACGACAAACAATCAAGTCTAGAAACCATCACAAGCCAAGAAGGATGACATTTCATAAATGACAACATTGAATAATAACAGACTTATATGTTATGCATGAATTGTGAAAGAAACACAATTTGGTTTTAGGAAAACTTTGATGAAATATTTTGTTTGTCTTCAAATGTTGACTAGTGTATATACTGTATATGATATAGAATATATATATTCATCTGCTAGGGCAATTATAGACATGTTAACATCTCTAAAACATGCTGTAGCTTCAAATTATATAATTTATATCTAATTTTAAATTAAATATTGTCTGAGACAAATACAAATACAAATTACAAATACATTTACATTTATTACATTTGTAACATACAGGTGTTAGCACATCTCTAAAATGATCATTCAGGAACTTACTCTGTACACAGTATATCAAAATATTTTAACATAGAGACAAAGTGAAGGCTCACAACAGACCATATTTTAAAAGTGCTCCAATTTTTCTTTTTTTATTGGACAGTCAGTCACAGTCTTCAAAAGAATGTGTCATTCCTAGCAACAGGGTCAGCCCCACCTCCTTTTCAACGTAAAAGTTTTTTGTATTCTCCTTGCTCAAAGTTGCACTGAGATTAGTCCTGAATGACTATTAAGCTAAGATTCATAGTTAAAAAAATGTAAGCTAATTTAAGAGCTATCTGAGATGACTCTTAGAATCTTTTTGAATACAGACCCTGGGCTTTTGGTTTCCTGTAATGGCTCATAAAGTCTAAAAATCTTCTATTTCTCATATGTTCAACCTATTAGACTACAAACACAGAGAGATCTTTTAACACACTACTACGCTGTGGGGAGACTTTATTGTGTGATGTTGGAAAATCCTTTATTTTATTGCATTCAATAATTAAATATTTATTATATGTATACTATATATAGCATGTGAGCTTGAATGGCTTAAATACATGCATGTATACTTTTGTGTATTTGGAAATATAATCTTATATCTGAGTTATTGTATTGTACAGTATAACACATTGTATAACACTATTGTACAATATAAAACCCCTACCTTTGTGTGTCAGAGAAGATGCAAATGGCAATTTTTTTTAATTACCTGGTATAATACATTTTGTAAATGGGATTGCAGTTCACATAATAACAAACAAATCCTCATTTGTTTCAGTTAGTCCAGGAGGTGAGATCATTTGTATGCATACATATACTTGGAATGAATATGTACAATGGATATAAAAGTCTACACAACACTGTTAAAATTGCAAGTTGTTGTGATCTTAAAAAATATTAAACCAAGATAAATAACATCAGGACAGTTTCGAACCTCGTTGTGAAAAAATCAACATATAAAAATTCTGTGGAAAAAACAGAAACATTTTAGAAAAAAAGGTTACAAGAACCTGGATGCACAAGTCTGTAAACCCAAATTGTGGATGTGGCTATATTCAGAATGAACCAATCAAATTCACCAATGTTCAAATTTTATACACCTGTCACCAATTAAAGTATTCTGATTAACCCAGAATAAAGATCAATACTTTCTGATTTTTTCACATTTTCTTGCATTCATCCAAGTGCTGAAGCCATATAGTCTGCAAAGAGATCACATAGCATAGCGATGTTACAGGGGGCTGAGGTCAAGAAGGTGCAGGACTTTTATTTGTTTATTTTATTTTATTTAAATGTGTGTCAGGAGTGTTGTGTGACAAGAGTGTCAGCAAGTATCAAAGAAAAGGTGTACAAGACAGTAGTGAGACCAGCTATGCTGCATGGGTTAGAGACTGTAGCACTGAAGACATGAAGCAGGGATGAAGGTAGCAGTGATGAGTGTTGAGGTTCTCTTTAGGAGTGACGAGGATGGACAGTATTAGGTATGAGCACATCAGTTGGATGTTTTGGGGACAAGGTCAGAGAGGCTAGATTGAAATGGTTTGGACATGTACAGATGAGTAGTTATATTGATAGACAGATGGTGGAGATGGAGCTGCAACGTAAAAGGTCAAGAGGAAGGCCAAAGAGGGGATATATGGATGTGTTAAAAGAGGACATGAAGTTAATTTGGTGTGAGAGTAGAGGATGCAGAGGATAGAGTTAGGTGGAAACAGATGATTCACTGTGGCGACCCCTAACAGGAAAAGCTGAAAGTAGATGAAGTCTAGTTCAGTCTAACAACTCCTATATTTTGGCTTTTGTATACATTTGGTTTTATTTGGTAAAACTAGATTTGCAATGATGTCCTGTAGCAGACACACACATTTACACATGGCAGAAGCCACATCTGCGTAGTTGTTTGACACATTGACAAGGGTTATCCTGTAGCAGTAGCACAGAAAGCTGGAGAACCTGGAGAAGGCTTGTCACATAAAGCTGGAGAACCTGGAGTAAGCTTGTGTGAACATAGGGAGCACAAGTTCAAATCCAAGGACCACCAAGCTGCCACTGCTTGGCCATTGAAGTAGAGGATGAGCATTTTCTCCTGCCTTTCTGTGGCAGTTGTAGCAATTGGAAGGCCATAACCTGGCTATATGTGGAGATAATAGGTGAAAGATAGATTTTGGTTGGTTCTTACAAGGAAATAAAATTAAGTAATATAGTCAGAATTTAAAGAACTAAAAATACCAAAATCTTTTTGTTGCTAAGGGCTGCTGTAGGCATAGTATTAATTAGCTGCATTAATAATAATGTCAGTGGAAAGTGTGTGCTTGCATCTTTGTTATGAGGCTCAGCTAAGCAATCGCCTCTTGCACATAGCTCATGACAGTCATCACCATGGCAACTCTCCTTCTCTTCAAAGCTCACCCAGTGACACATTCCAAAATGATTCAGTTTTTAGCTTTAATATGTACGGCAATACATCAAATTTAACTGGATTTAAAGCTGCAGCAAACAGGTATATTGAGGACCCATGTACAGCAGATTTTATTAACAATGCAACAAACAAACTAACAAGCAAAACAAACAAACAAACAAACCCAATACTCAGTGAGTCCAAAATTATACATGGTAGCTTTGGTCAAACACAAAAAAGCACAATATATTCAAACATTCAAAGAGAAATTAAAAAACAATGGGAGTCAAAACAAAGTACTCTCACAAAATAAACAGCTAAGTAGGGGAAAAAACAAAGGTAGGCTCTTTGTGTTTCACTGTAGAACTATTAAATAGAAGATAATGGGCTTTAATATTGTTTTGAGTAAATGCTGGGAAAATGAAATCTTGTGTGATCAATTATAAGCCAAGTGAATTGTCAGTGAACACATATCTGAAAGTTTGTCACAATTATGTATTCATCAATATGAGCAGATTTTGTATGAAAGCACTTCAATGTTAACTAGTGTTTCAATCCACACTTTTATCAATTACGGAATGATTGCTGCTTTAGATTTTAAATAAATTCACTTGCTGTCGTTTACATCACCTACATTGTGTCTCTATTGGGAGTCCATTATGTGAAAGAGAAGGTAATGTGTGTGACCCTGTGAGAGAAAACAGGAAATTATAATGAACTATGACCTAAAACCTCATATATTTACAACATTATGATTATAGTTTTCCATAAATAAATCCATTATAGAATAATCGCTTCAAAAAAGCATTTGTGGGTCATGAGTATATTTATACACATTGGAAAGAATTAGATGTAATGAGGGAAATTTTATTGTTTACACTTTCTTGTTTAGCAATTCATTCCAAGATTGTAACACTTCAGATAATGAACAATATTACTCTAAGGTATTTTGAATTTTATTAAACCTGCAGAAGAAATACCATAATGTCTCTTCAAATCATTTGTAGGTATGCAACTGGACACAACTCTCCACCAAACAGTCAATTTGTTCTCCTGATGAATTGTACTGCAGATATGCACAGCAAAGAGACAGCTCATGAGAACACTGTGTGCTAGCGGTTCTCTGCATGCCATGATTCCCTCTCTGTATCAGGATGTAAAAACACAGAAATATCAACTAGGATTACTCCCACTCCAACACCAGCACCAATGCCTCCTCCAGATCAGATTGATACACAGGTTTGACTAATGACATTAAATTCTGGAACGATTATAAAAGAAGGCACCCAAAATATTTTACTCACAACTTGCATGAAGTAAAGTATGAATATATTCTCAGTTCAGAACAATTGATCTCCCATTACTTGAAAAGATATTTTTAGATGAATACCTTGGTGGTGTGTATGATGCCATCCATGATCTCCCAGCAATGGAGGCTATTATAGAGGTTAGTGCATTGTTTGTTATGTTTGGTTTATATAGAGCTATGCCTGGAGTGTCAATAAAGAATTGGTTTTCAAATTCAAATTGAAATTTATTTTCATAGCGCTTTTAACAATTCACATTATCTCAAAGCAGCATACAAACAGAATAAACAAAACCATGTTCATTCTGTTTGTATGCTGCTTTGAAATAATGTGAATCGTCAGCACATACGCACAAATTCTCTTCATAGTCTTCAGTTCAGCATTAAACATAATCAACCCTCAGAACCTGATTGAGACGATAAGCCTGCCGGTCCTGAACAACTTCCTCTGCAACTGGATCCTAAAATTCCTGAGTGAGAGATCTCACTCAGTGCAGACTGGGATCAGGGCTGCATGCTCAGCCCACTGCTGTTCATTTTGCTGACTCACAACTGTGTAGCAATACACAGTTCAAGTCACATCATCAAGTTTGCCGATGACAAAACCGTGGTGGGTCTCATCAGCAAGAAATACGAGTCAGCATACAGACAGGAGGTTTAACAGCCTGGTGTAAAGCCAACAACCTGTCTGAATGTTGATAAAACTAAAGAGAAGGTTGTTGAGTTCAGGAGAGCACAGAGTGACCACTCACTACTGGACATCGAGGGATCCTCCATAGAGAACGTCAAGAGCACCAAATTCCTTGGTGTCCATCTGGTGGAGAACGTCACCTGGTCACTGAACAACACCACAACACCAGCTCCATCACCAAGAAGGCCCAGCAGCATTCTACTTCCAGCGAAGGCTAAGGAAAGCCCATCTCCCTCCCCCCATCCTGACTATGTTTTACAGAGGGACCATTGAGAGCATCCGGAATAGCTGCATCACTTTTTTTTTGCACTGTATCGGTCACAAGACCCTGGAGCAGATAGTGAAGACATTTAGACCACATGCTGCATCCGCAAAGCCATCAGCATTGTGGATGACACCATACACCCCTCACACACACTCTTGACTGAAAGTTGTAGGGAAGACCAATTTTAAAAACTGAGCCAGTGAGTGTGTATGTGCATATGCATAGATATGTGTGTATATACCTATATACCGTTATATACCTATACGTATGTATTGTTTAGCCTGGGAAAGAGTCACAATATGTATACTGAACTAAAACAAAAATATAGGAAAGAACATTTAAGATCATAGCAGCAATCATATGGGGTGAGGTAATAATGTGCTGTGCAATATAGCATGTTCAAGATAGCAAAAATAGTTTGCAAAAAACAGCATGTAATCAGTTTGATATAGTGTAGGTGGTGCTGTAGATGTGGATGTTTATTTGGATGAGTGATAACCACCTGGACATCCAGCAATTCAGCAACCATAACTTGCCATAACACGTTACATTTCCTCAGAGCAGCATCAGACATCTCCTTCACTAATATACACATCTCTGCAATATTACTCTTAGTAACCTCTGACTGACTTAGGTGTATATCATATCATATTCTCCTACATGGAAAAATACCTACCAGTGCTGCTAGAGCCCCTAAATCTAATTTCACATACCTTAAGATAAAGTCCCATGTAACCAGAGCGCTTTCTTGTTTGTCAGTTGGTGCCTCACTGAGGAGAGCAAACCTGTTAGACATGTGAAGCAGAGATGAGTGGTGCTTTCATGTCCGAACCTTAGTGTTTGCTTTGGCATTGCAACTACGTTGCTGAGTCATCACCCATTTGCCCTGATGAGAGGGCTCTAATACCAGAGTTCGGGGGTTACTAACTCTGCCTCAGGCATCCATAATAAGCCAAAATAAGCATCTTTGAGGTCTATCATCACAATCCAGACCATGGACCTGATCTGAGATGCAATAATCTCGAGTTTGAACATCCTAAACTTGTATTGTAAGTCTTCAGAGTTCAGAGCCTGCAGGTCCAAAATTGGACGCAGCACCCCATCTTTTTTGGGAATGATGAAAGATCGGCTGTAAAAATCCCGATCTGGGAGGGGAACATGTTCTATGGGCCCTTTCCTCAGGAGCCAAGAGAAGTTGCTCCTGGAGGAACACTGCCACAATTGTGGGCAACACACTCTGAAATCAAGGGGGATGGGAGGTGAACTGGGTCCTGTACCCTTTTACTACGGTGTCCACTGAGGCACTGGCCGGTTACCTGAAAGTGGTGTTAACCTCGCATCAATCTAACTGGTGCCTTGAAACAACACACTGGCAGGTGCTAACCCAGGGTAATGATCTGTGCAAGGAAGAGGAGCAGGCACAGACCCCACTGCTCCCCCAAGTGCCAGAGGTGGCAGGGCAGGAAGTGAGAGGAACACTCCTAGGAGCCCTAGCCCTCGGGCGTCAGGATTCCTTCTTAGCCTGCCTGGCTGAGATGACAGACCTAAGGTCTCTTTTTGCCTGATGGGTCTGGGTCTTTTTCATCAGGTCTGCCTGGTAGGCCTGCAAAACTGCCATGGTGTGCAGAGCTGCACCTGCTTTGAAGATGCCATATAAGCTTTACCCACAAGGGCTGACTTAGCTCTACATGGCTTGGAGGGAAGTGCAGGCTTCCTCCATGCGGGTGATGCAGGATCTTCAATCCTAGGTATCCTAATGGCTGAAACGAAGGCTTGCCAGAAAGGGGTTTCCCCATGACCTTGATACCTCAGCATGGAGGTATGGGAAAAACGGCAGCTGCCTGCTGGGGTGGTCTGCATCCTGAAGTCAGAAAGCAGCTGTCTAGCTTACAACGGACAACACTAACTTCCTTTTCAGGCCAATCTAAATTCAATTTAGAGTCAGCACATTACCACCTCTAGGAGCTCCTCGAATGCCACTGATTGTGGCAGCAGATCAGAATAAGAAAGCCCCTCTTCACCTGGAAAGCAGCATGCTCTCTTCCGGGTCAGAAGAAATCATAGTGTGAGCTCCTGAAACCAAAACCGAGTGAACGGAGTCAGGGGAGAGCTCCCTGATATGTAAAGCAAACAGTCACTCCTGAATGATCAGTTAGAGTGAGGGAGACGGCATCTAAACATACCAGATCACTATAATACTTAACATCCATGAGTCCCCCAGATCTGCTCCTTTATCTAAGGCAAAACTACACAAATGCTTGGCTAAATAAATAAGTTTTCAGCCTCGACTTAAACACTGAGACTGTGTCTGATTCTCGAACATTAACTAGAAGGCTGTTCCATAACTTTGGAGCTTTGTAAGAAAAAGCTCTACCCCCCTGCTGTAGTTTTCATAGTGCGCAGTACTGACAGACAGCCTGCATCCTCTGAACGAAGTGGGCGTGGCGGAATGTAAGACTCTAGTAGTTCACTCAGATACTGCGGAGCTAGACCATTTAGCGCTTTATAGGTCAGGAGTAGTATTTTAAAATCGATGCGAAATTTCACTAGGAGCCATTGCACTGTGGATAAGACAGGGGTGATGTGTTCATATCTCCTTGTTCTAGTGAGGACTCTCCCTGCTGCGTTCTGAACTAACTGCAGCTTATTTATGCACCTAGTTGAATATCCAGATAGTAAAGCATTACAATGATCCAAACTACAAGTGATAAAAGCATGAACAAATTTTTCTGCATCATTTAGTGACAATATATTTCTTATCTTTCTAAGATGAAAGAATGCTATCCTGGTAATGTTATCTACATGGGCTTTAAATGAGAGATTAGAAACTATAATCACACCCAGGTCTCTTATTGTTGTACTTGATGAAACAGAGAAACCGTCTAGAGTTACAGTTTGATCAGAAAGCTTACTCCTAGCCACATGTTCATGGACAGTGGAGACGCCCGGCGCATGTGGCAGGGCATCCAGGCGATCACAAACTACACCAGTCTGTGACAGTGATGCCTCCCTCCCAGATGCGCTGAACCACTTCTACACTCGGTTTGAGGTGCTGAACAGCACTACGGCGAGGAAAACCATTCCCCCTCCTGACCACTAGGTACTCCGTCTATCCACGGCTGAGGTGAGGAGAACTCTGTGTAGAGTAAACCCACGGAAGGCTGCTGGACCAGACAACATTCCT
>JAOTRN010049357.1:0-15615 GCA_028566695.1 Bagroides melapterus | reverse complement strand
CCTTCTATGATATCTGAAATGACTGAAGTGTCTTTAGAGGATAAAGAAATGACTCATGATGGTGCAGAGACTCTGCACAATAATGCAGATATTGAATTGTGTGCTGGTGGTTCAGCTCAAGGCAGGGAAGAGAATAGGCAAACAGGATATGCAGTGACCTTTGTATCTGATGTAGTAGCGCCTGGTCATCTCCCAAATGACAAACCTAACATTGCAGAATCACATGGTAATGGTCTTACAGACAAAAAAGCCTGTTTGCCTACAGTGCAAGGGTGTATTGGAATGACAACAACCAGTATCATTATGCCTCCAGAGTGTCTCACTGATCACTACACAGAGGTTCCACCGTATGAAGCATGGTTAGATAAGGGAGCCATGGTTGATTCATCAGGTTGCTGGACCAAAGGGGGAAAATATGTGGCATCCGAATCACTTCTGCCATATGTGGCCCAGCAGCTACATAACTTACTTCAGATTAGTCCAGCAGCATTGATTGTCCATTTTTCAAAACAGGGGTATAATCCGGGTTTTAGAGGAATAGCCAAACGTTGTGTTACATGCCAAAAGAATATTAAAATCACATCAACTTTCACAGCAACAGTACTATGTGAAGAAAAAGGAACTTGGAATCATGTCTCACACTATAAAGTAGATCCACCACCTGTAGGGATAGACTAGGACACACGGACCAGTAAGGAGCCCAGGGAGGAACCGAAGGCAATAGGCCTCGGGGGTCAAACCCTGTGGTGAAGACTTCCTCATAAGTCCCTACTAAAAATGTTTTTTTTAATTTTTATTTTTTTTGTTAGGAGCATTGCTATCACACTTTGTAACAACACCATAACTTATTCAAGCTATTAAGACAGGTTAAGTCTGTGATCTGATGTTTTTCCTTTAGGGGGCTTGCCTGAAGTTGACCAAAAATCTGCACTAAAATATAGCTAGTATAATTAGGGTCAAGTTAATAATGTTACACTTCATAAGAAAAAAAAAAGCATCTCACCCCAAACAGATAAGGCATTTATTGTCTACTCATGAAAGCTACAGTAGGAACTTTAAACCACTTGGTACACTTTGGAATGGAAAAGATAATCTTCCAACACAAGATCATAAAAAAGCACTTTTGTATGTCGCTCTGGATAAGGGCGTCTGCCAAATGACCTTAAATGTAAATGTAAATAATAAGATTCAAATCTCTCCAGTGCAGAAAAAAATTTCAAATTTCAAATTACACAAAGCTGCACCATCTGTCTCAGAACCAGTGTGAGTGGAAAACTATGATTGACATGGGAAATAGTGTATAGTCTGTGCTACTGGGTAGCCATCGGTTAATACTTTGGACTTCTGATCGAACAGCCATGAGCTCAAATCCACTGCTAGACCTTAATCTTAACCCAAAGGTCCTTAACGCTCAACTGAGATGAATGTAAGTCAATCTGGATAAGGACATCTGTCAGAAGTTCAGCTTTAGGCACCTGAACCAGATTAACCCAAGGTCATCACAACAATCTCACAGTTCTTTTTCTCAAAAATTAAACATATAGTTGTTTTTCACAAAGAAACAGAAAACGAACCTTGAGTTCTCATACAGTACTGGGATTTTCTTTTTCTTTTTTTTTTCCATGCTAGCCAGTTCACCAGCATGTTACCTGGTATGTAACATGGTAGCAGGTGGTACAAATAAATAAACAATTTGCACCTTGCTCTGCTTCAAATGCTATAAGAAAAAAAATATTAAATCAATAAAATGCACAGGAGTAAATTTATTCACATATAATAAGACAGAAAGAGAGAGAGAGAGAGAGAGAATTAAGACAATAAAAGATTTGTAGTGAAAATAAAATAGGCCTCTATTAATTTATATGTAGTATATAAAGTCTGAGATCACTAGTACAATTAATTTTTTTTCACTCTCAGTACAAATTCTTTTTCAATTCATCACAACGGTTTTCATTACAAATGATATTATCAGCAACAACTTGTGCAAAGTATTGTGCAAGAAATATTTACTTGAATTTCAGACTGTCCCCTTTTTTTTTAACTTTAATGACAGTGTGCACTCGAGTCGACAAGAAAAAAAAAAAAAACCCTCCCTGAGACGATATGAGGAAGAAACCTCGGTAGGAGCCGGACTGAAAATAGATATGCTTGAAAGAAAGGGATAAGACACAAAAAAACTTTATACAATGCAATTAACAAGGTAAATTTCCAATAATCCAACAATTTTCAGTTAAATCAGACAAATCCTAAATTCTCAAAGTGTTCTCAGACTTTTGGACTATAGTGTCCCTTTTGTTTTTATTCTACTGCACAATTTGGCATCTCCCACCACTCATTTTCCAGCTATTACAACATAAAAACCATTACACACCCCCACATGTGCGGCTTCACTGACTGAATAATTAGTGTTTGGTGGCTCACATCAGGACTCATAACAATGGCTGGATAAGTGATAATGACCCTGAGAATTATTAAAATAGACAACAATGAATGATAGGGCGAAATAAGGATGATGACTATTATCACTGCAAACGAGCTCATCGTAATTATTAAGAAACAGACGAAGGCAACTTTATTCAGTGGAACATGATGCTGTTTCATCTTTAGATAACATCTCCTTTTTGGTGAAGAAAAACAATCAGAAGACTAGTAGTACTCTAAAAGCTGTTAAATTTCTGTAATTTCCCATGTGGAAACCATGACAAATGACAGTAGTTATATTTCGGGTGGAAAAAAACATAGAGATTTGGATCATTCTAATGTATAGTCATTTAAGAGGTGATAAATGAACATAATAAACCATAAAATATGACATTATATTTAAGAAAAAGTAATGTTATTTTTATTTTACTGTCATTATTGTTTGATATCTAGTTTGGGAACAGCACCAAGCAGGTTAGTCAAGTTCAGCAATCTACAGCAAGAAACACAAACCATCAGAACAATGGACTCATCCGGACTCCTCTACTCAACACACACAACCACAAGATGTTTTTTTTTTTAAGTAGATATGTCACTACTCCTTAATGTTTACATCAATCTCTATCTTTAAAAAAAACATAAAAACAATGCATTAAAAAAATGAATTCATTCCTTAAAGAGAGAACTCAAAAAAACATTATTACCGTGTCAGCTCAAGTTTGTGCTCAAGTCTACTCAATTTGTGTACAAACTTCCACTACTGATTACTTAGAAAGACGCCAAGTTTCCTGTCAAGTTCATCTGGGTTTTTTTTCAAGCTAACTGTACTTTACCTGAAATACTGTTCTACCACCAATCTGCATTCATACAGTATATACATTTTTACATTTCTCCATATGTTTTCTTTCCTTTCCCATGTTCAGATTTAATTCTATACAAATTGGAATTTGATTGAAATTCAATATTTTAAATGTAGTCTCCCTTCTACTTTTCTCTAGATTCTATTATTACAGAGAGTCAAAAGAATAAAATGTGAATTGAATTTGACTTGACCTTTTAATTCAGAATGATTTTTTGAGAAATTAGACATATGCTACAGATGATGGAAAACTTAGTTGAAATTAGGATAAAATACATAAATCATGACTAAAAATATAGTATACAAGGTTTATTCCCAAATAAACTAGCAATCATCATGACATTTTTATTTTGTTGAAGTAATCTAGTGTCTGGTACAAGCTCGACAAGATTAGAAATCAACCAACAAAGAATAATAAATTAACTAGATAGCAACTTCATTTATAAACATGATTGTAGCTAGTTTCTTTCAACAGTGTTTGTAAATGAATTTGGTAAACTTTACCAGACATTATGGAGAAAGCAGTGCTAATAATTTCAACCCTTAGTATTATTTAATATTTATAATACATATTGATGTGCATATTAAAGTCTAGAAAACAAATTTGATTCTCTGACGATTCCATCCCATAAATACGTTTAATTATTTCTTTTGAGATACCATGTGTGGTCAGAGATGAAATGTGAAAGATAAAGTACACTTTAACCTGGGTTTTTAAAAAATAGAAAACCTCTTTACCATTTAGCCTTCTGACACGTCAAGATGCTCACAGGTCTGGCATTGACTTTGGCATTCAGCTCACTTCCTTACCCAGCTACACATACAGGCTTAAATAAATGTGGCAGTGATGAAGGAAAAGGATGAACATTTTCCATCTCTGCCTCCTCAATTGCAAGAACGCCGGAAAGACTTCAGCTTCCATAGACTGTGTATCAAACAGAATTATTTTATGAACATATTCTATTTATTCAAACATTACTGTGTTTGTTTAAATGTGTGATATTTTTTTACCCCCAAACTTTCCAAAACCACGTTTTAAAATTGTCTTCAAATGTAAGATGGCAATATGTATAAGTTAATTTTTGTATATTTTTAATTTTATTAAAGAATATAAGCTTTGGAACCAGTCTCAGTAGGGAACCTCATCCTCATTTGGGTGACACTGGATAGTAAATAATGTAATTCATGCCCTTCTGCAACAGTTTATAGCAACTGAGAGCTCTGAGGAACTAATGGGTCACAGAAGTTTGTGAGATCACCACAGACTCAACATTAATTCCTTCCTGTCGAGGTCTTCAAGTGATCGCTGATGAAGACCCAATCGTACAGCTGATGGTGGTTGTGGTACACACTGGGCTACAGGGCTCCAACCAAGAAAAACTTCAGGGGTTGATGAAGTTGGTCCAGAAGAAGAGGCGATCAGACTAGGAACTCAGAACACTGGGAGCTTGGGTGTGGCATGTAGCTCAACACACAGGGACTCCAGCAAGACCGGATATGACAGCATAACTAAAATAGAGAAGGTGACACAGACATGAGGGCTTCCTGGGATGTAAAGCACCTCATCACTACACAGTCAGCAAACCTGAGCGACTTGTGAGGGTGGTAAGACGACAACATCCAGACATCCCAGTTCATATGACCATTAACCCTCCACATCTGCTCCTTTACCTAATAAAGGATATTCATAAAAAGCTAGACTAAACAATTGTGTTTTCAGACTGGACTTAAACACTGACACTGTATCTGATTCTCCCTCCTAATCAGGTTGTTCCATAACTGCAGGGCTTTGTAAAAAAAAAGCTCTGCCCCTTTTTTCTTCCTCTTTTTCTTCTTCTTCTTCTTCTTTATATTCCAAATACTTTGACTTGTTATGAAGTTCTTCTTCTTCTTCTTCTTAATTATTTTTGAGATACTTGTGCTTGCTATGAGTTTCTTCTTCTTCATTTTAATCTTTTTTCTTCTACTTCTTCTTCTTCTTCTTCTTCTTAATTATTTTCCAGATACTTATACTTGCTATGACCTTCTTCTTCTTCTTCTTCTTCTTCTTCTTCTTCTTCTTCTTCTCCTCTATATTCCAGATACTGTCACCTCCACCTACCCACACACTCAGTATTCATCAGAATACATGTAAAAAGTCATTGCATTCCACACAAGAGCATGGAATATAAATAAATAAAATGAAACAAAATAAAATAAAATAAAAAAAAAGCTTTAATTTTCACATACAAAAACAGGTTCTTCAAAGCACAAAGGCAAAAATGTATGTGTACTTGACTCATACTGAGAGAGCTTTTATGATTCATATTACATATTCAGTCTGCATATCTCATATAACTCAAAGTGTGCTGCCAGTTTAATACCAGCTTTGGCTTTGCTAGAACATTTGGAAAGAGGACATTTCCAGCCTAGTTTATAACTAAAGGCGGCTTAAAACTGTACACCGTTTAGAATGCTAATCATAAAGAAGAAAATTAGCTGAAAGAAAAAAGTCCTCCAGTTCATCAATAGATAATAGATGAGTGAAGCACAACAATAAGGTTCATGTTTGTCAAACTCTGTGGATGACATTTACACAGTGAGACTCATGTGGATGATGTAATGTGCTCCGCCTGTGAATATAGACTCGATGAGCTTACATTTTCCAGTATAAACTTGTAATTGTTGATTGTGTATCGTTATTATTAATATTCCAAATATAGAATAGGGTTCAAACAGGTTCACATTTTCAAATGAGATTATATAATAACTAAGTAGGGCAAATCTTTTAGAATGCAACTATAAGGACTTATAATAATGCCATAAGAGCAGAATCCAAAGAAGGACATAGTTTTTTTTTCATAATCATGTTGATTGCATATTAGAATTAATACATGATATTAAGTTTAATATACAATATATAATGCAGATAAATGTGTCTAAGTGTTCATGTGTTGGTGTTATTTAGTGGAACATTTAAATATTTATTTAATTTATTTAACATTTTTAACATCTTATCTTTATAACATCTTTATTTAACATCTTATCACATCTGGGATACACTTTTGTTTTAGGAATTGACAAATATATATATATATATATTTATGGTACATGCCAGTATGTAATACTCTGTATTGAGGGTGTCGTCCAGACCAGGCTCTCTGTGAACTGATGGATGGATGGGTGGTTGGTGGAATGGACTGATGGATGGAGAAATGAATGGATCGATGGATGGATGGATTGATGGATGGAGGAATAAATGGATGTATGGAAAGATGGATAGTAGAATTGATGTATGTATGTACGTATGGATGGATGGATGGAGGCATAGATGGATGGATGAATGGATGGATGGATGGAAGGATGGATGGATGGATGGATGGATAAATGGTTGGATAGAAGGCTGGATGGAAGGGAAAATGGATGCTTGGAGGAATCGATTGACGGATGGATGGATAAATGGTGGAATAAATGGATGGATGGAAGGATGGATAATAGATGGGATGGATGAAAGGATGGATAGAAGGATAGATAATAGAAAGGATGGATGGATGGAAGGATGGAGGTATGGATGGAGAAATGGTGGAATGAATGAATGGATGTATGTCTAGTTGGATGGATGGATGGATGGATGGCTGCAGGGATGGATATGCCGTACCTCATAGTATGATGTAATAGAAAAGTAGAAATGGGATTAAACCCATTAGTAACTCATTAAAATTTATTGCAATTATTATTGTTGTGCTCATGCTTTTCATTTATTTTGTTGCTCCTATCTTTCTGTCCTGGATACTTTTATAATAAACAACCTGAACATAAACATTCTAACACTCATTCTGTTGTTTTAGCTGAAGCCTGGAGTTTGAGGTTGTTTATGTTATAAGGTTTGTGTTAGTAAGGTGCTAAACCGATTGTTAAGTATTAAGTCATTTAATAATTAAAGCTTAATATTGAAATTTAATTTTATAATGTATTAATATTAAGATTTGTGTTTAAAAGTCACAGTAAATAATACAATTTTATTTAAATAACACAGCACTTAATTGAAAATCCAATAAGGCAAATCAGAGAAAATCTTTAGTTTCTAGAATTGGACTTATTCCCATCCCAATGTTTTAATTAGTATAGAATTAAGTATTGCTTAATAAATCATTTATACATGAGAATCACATTAGAATGATCTGTTCTGAATGAGCAAAAAAAGCTCATTCATGATAACCGTGTAAGAAAAAAGGAACAATATTCAATTTCCACGTCATGTAGAGCACAAGACATCCAATCAAATATAATTTGAACTCGACTGACACAAAAGATGCCTGATGCAATCACACACCCAAGTTCTCTGACTGGATACAAATCACAGACTTTAGCATGAGTGAAATTATTTCTTTTCCGCTAGACCTTTTGAAAAAAAAAAAAAAAGAATGTAGTGGCATCTCTTCTGTTCACTATAAAAAGTAATATGGGCTGTAAAAGGAACAACGAGTGTGTAATGAGACCCGAAGAGGTCATGTAGGAATTCAGATACCTGACGCTAAACAATATGATATGGTATAAACTAACAACATACAGCTATACACTAAGCTGTTGGGGCAAATATGCACAATTTTGATTTTATCCTATCTTGTCCTAATCTGTTTCTTAGCCTCACATGGGCCAATGGAGCATGTCAGTTATTGGGTAATGGAGGCTTCACCATTGTGTCTTACAGCTCAGAAGGTTGAGGCTTTAAGCCCCAGGACCACCAAGCTACCACTGTTGGGCCCTAGAGTAAGGCCTTACCCTTAGTATCTGCTCCCAGGGGTGTGGTATAATAACTGCCCCTGCACTACCTAACAACCTGGAATAATCAAGACAAGACATTCACTGTGCTGTAATGAAAATTAAACAAATAAAAAAAAAATTGGAGGTAAAAGTATTTGTAAGAAATTTTTTTGTTGCCCAACTCTGGCAAAGAGCCACACGATTTGAAAGTCAAACAATAACTTGTATATCACAAGATGTATAATCACAAGAGAGTTTACAAGAGAAGCTACAAATCTTTGAAAAATCTATGTTGAATATGTGGTTGGTCTGATTCAAAAGACATAATTATTCTGTACATACTATATATTTAGGCACTAATACATAAATTAATAGATATACTTAGATTTATACATACAGAGAGAAAGAGAGAGAGAGAGAAATCATTTTAGCTGTATAAAAATAAACCATATGGATAGAAATCAATTCATTCATGTGGAACCTTTTGTACACTTTTGACTAAAGTCGATTTACTGAACACTGAACAAAGCAATGACCAAAGGGAGCAACATTAAAAAAAAGCTTGCTGAATTTCCTTCCTTCAAACATATTCGTTAACCATAAATTCATTTCTTATACTTGTTGGTTTCAGGTGAATTAAATTCATTTTGTATGCAGTTTGCTAACACGTTGTACACTACTACTACTACTACTACTACTACTAATAATAATAATAATAATAATAAACACAACACTGACCTAAGCTGAGGTTCAAACCTAAGCTTTGGGAAGCAGCCAAGCTATCCACTGCACCAGACAGGTTAATTAATTCAGATAACACTAGGGCAATGGATCACACTCACTCTATATGACTGTGAGGATTTTTGTATAGAAATTAGCAGACTCCAGCTCCAAATAATGAAGTACTTAGTGAATAACAAATGAGACAGGTTAATTGTTAATTTATGAACAAGTTCATGTGCTACGATAGCTACAAATGGTCTTGGGAAATGCCTGTTAATTAAAGAACATTTTAACAAATGAGATAAAGAAGTACTTCATGTTACATTCGCTTTGTGAATCCAATCCTAGAGAAGCCTTGTATTTCTTATCTAACCTTGAAAACTGTGTTCTTTGATGAAACCATTAAATGTTATTGCCTTTATTCAGATTTGGCACCAAACGCAGCAGACATTAATGACTCAGACGTTTGAGTGGAACAGGAAGGGAAGCTGGAATTGGATAGATAGAAGTGCTGAGCACAACATTTCTTCAAGCTTTTCCAAGAATCAAGAGCAGTGTGGGTCAAGATGCAGGCAGACAGGATTAATAACCGCACATCTATAGTACTACAACAACACAGTGAAAAATAAGGCCAAAAATGAAAATAAGGAAGATAATTCAAATTAAATACTTGAGAAGTGATGATATAATTAAGTGTAAAAGAAATTACACTTAACCAACCAGTGGTCAGGGTCAGCAAGTCCTTCTCTGCTGGCCTAAACACTATCAGAAGCACTGACCTACATTTACAACCTAAATTCTAATATTTGTTCCATGAAATTATATTAGTTTATTCCCAACAGTCTATTCTCTTCATTTCGTAGAGTTTCTCTTGGCTGCACTGCTGTACATTTATGTGGATATTAGATTTTTTTTTAGATTTTTTGTCCAATCAGATTTCGGCTTCTATCTGATTTTGTCCAATCAGATTTCGGCTTCTATCAAGGTTTCTTCCTTATATTCCCTCAGGGAATTTATTTTCTTGCCACTGTTGCCTCTGGTTTGATCATGAGGGATAAATATTTAAACCTTTTGTTTTAATTTCCCATACCTTTTCTTTATTAATAACCTTTTGTCCAATCAGATTTCAGCCTCTACGTGCTGTCATGTCAATCTAATCTGTCCAGGGTCTTCAGTATCAGTAGTACTGGCTGATGGAACTTAAACTATATTTGCAATGGGACTGTTTCTTTAACCAATCAGGTTTTTAGATTCTCCTCACAGAGGCAGCTAGGTACCAACAATAATGTCAGCATTTTTCCGTCCTCTGATTGGTTGATCAGAGCAAAACTTTTACAGTGAAGTTCGACTAGTAAAACACGTCTGTAGAGATCTGCTCACATTAATACATTAGAGTTTGGATTTTTTATCAATTCACTGTTTCTAAAGTCTAAACTAGGGGTGTAACCAAATATTAATACATTAGACAGAGTGAAGGGTGTATTATATGTTAGACATAGATTACACAGACAAATAATCGTGTTCTGCATTCTTCTGTTTTAGAAAAGCAGAAGCTAATGAAGCTTTTCAGTTCGCACATCTCTTGCCAAGTCCCATTAGGAAAAGCATCACCTCATGTCTGTAAGTAAACATTAGTAGTATAAAAGGTCCCTGCTACATTACATTCTGTCTCTTTTCTATTGTTAGCTTGTCAAGAAGTTGAGTAAGTAGATTTGAATATAGCACACTTTTTTTTATAGCCCTGGCCTAATGTGAAATAAAATTAATCCAATATTGACCTTGGAAGAAAATCTATTATATCCGGCTTCAACACCACACTGACCTGACTAGACTTAGACTAAGACTTAAGAGTAAAGAAGGAGTCTGGATTAATGCAGATACAAGGGTTTATTTGCAATCGACGTCGGTTACAAGAATTGAGCTGCTCAAACAAATATAAGAATCTCTGAATCTAAGCCTCCAAAACATTGTCCTTTTCTCTTATGATTACATGACATAAACCAAAACCTAACCAATTTTAACCCACACTGAGCGGGATCATATCCAATCATTACCTAATATGTTTCAACACAGTTTGGATTCACTCAAAGCTTCATGAGGTACCAGCACTCCGATGAGCAGTCTGGATGGCCTTGACATCAGCCTCAACTCCAGCTACAGCTCCAGGAGTTAACAAAGCTCCATCTACTTCTGAAAAGGCTAAACCTGCTAAAACTCTTACTACTACAGTAAGAGGCTGCTCAAATAAGTAAACAAGTAATAAACGCACCCAAACATCATGTCCCACTTGTCTGGTTAAACCTGTAAACAGAAGTTGTGTCTCTTTACACAAACCCAAACAAAGAATACAAGAAATAAAAGAAACACTTCCACATTAACTGCAGCATAATACTGTACCATTCACAACGAAGGAGAAAGAACAAGCATTTTTTATTACGTCAGAATGCAACTCAAAAGAGGTAGTAGTGGGCAATGGTCATATTCAAGAGCTGTTAACAGGAATTCTTTGCATGCATAGGCAGACCGTGATGTCCTATAAGTGGCTGCATCTCATCATCTCTAAACTTTAGTCCCACTTTAGTAGGGAGAGCTAAAAGAACGTCATCGGAACAATCTGAAGTTTGGACTGTACTGTAAATCAGGAGTACAGCACAGCAGTAACACTGACTATGCTACTGAACGGTGTTTAGTCTCCCTTTGCTTTTTTGATGATTAAGAGCTTTGGAAAAAAGACCATATTGGGCAAACATGGTGAGCAGACTAACATCTCCCAACACACAACATGTAGGCACCAACACTTAAACTGGCTCGTTTAACCCTGAGTACAAGTACAAGTACATTAGAGACGTACAGAGAGCTACCTAGGCACTGAGAGAAACTTAATGTATTTGTATTGCCCCTTCTACAATGGAGATAATCCCAATGCAGCTTTACAGAAGTATAGACATGTAGAATCAAATATTAAAGTTTATAATTAAGTTAGCATTTATCTCTACCATTTATCCCAGGTGTGTTTTGCTTTCTTCTTTTTCTTCACTGCCACGTTCATGACAAGCATAAGAAACCTATGACTTCAGGACTGCTGTGTTTTCTAGGCAGGGTGCTTACAAGTTTTTACCAGAAGAAATGGCGCATGACAAAAGACATAACGTTAAAGCTAATCAAACTTATTGTCTTTTTGGTTGTTTTTTCATTTTCTGCTCCATTTTCACTGCTTTCTAAACTCATATTCACAACAGTAGGCTACATCCAAAACTGAATATCATGCTTTAAGAGTATGCCATGAAAAGTTACATGAAAAACGATCAAACGCACATCCATCCAAACACCCTTTTCCCTTCACCAAATAGAGATATGTTGAAAAGTTGGTTGGACATCTGGCTTATCAATCTAAGTTGTTATTGGTTCATTTTACTGGAGGAGTGGCTTACAAGACTAATTTCACCCGAGCTAATTTAATTTAGTAATAAGATGTGTAAACATCTTACAGTATGAACAACATGAACCATCATAAGATCTGCTTATGGTTGAAGAGAAAGACGAGGAAAGGGTGAAGATCACTTCTAGTCTCATAGAACAGACCTCATGTGACTAGTGGCTAAACCACATAGTGGCTAAACTGTGGCTAATAGTCTGCCTGGTAGCACAGTAGGTGCAGTTTTCCTTGCTCCCAACACTGATCCTGTTCATCACCTAATTATCAGATCCAACATGGGTTCATCCAGCCAGGTTTTATTATACTTTATTAATATCTCTACTCTAAATGATCTCAGTATTGTGATGGAAATTTTTACTAAGAAGCTGATTGTAAGTGTTTGACCTTTTGTGCACGTAACTAGAAGTTGTTTGTGACTAGAAATTGTGTTTACCAGAGATTGTTTTGGAGAGCTTTAGCAGGACAGAAGACGCTGGAGACGAGTTGGTGAGTTTTAGGCTCACAAACAACTTTAAGGTAGGCATTGGTAAGGATAAGATTATTCAACTTTTTTCAACAATTTTAATTATTCAACAGAAATAAACAATTCATTAGCTGTTGTGAAGTAGGCAGGCCTACACCTGCTAGTTAACAGAAACAGCTTAAACAGCAAATCGTGAGATCGTTCATGAGATTTGTGATTCGACACCCCGAGCATTTCCCATCTCATCCTTAACATCTACTTTAGTGATTTCACAGCAATTCACACCTAATTTCTTGATTTAATAGGCATGAATCACACAAAGCGAGATAATTGCTGAGGAAACTTCCATCATTCAGTAGCATTAACCCCAAACAATCAGCAAACCATCTCTAAGATCTTTATTTAAGATTTTAAGCTGCGATATTGCTCCTTTAGATATTGTCACTATAGTAGAAGAAAGTTCTCAAGTGTGATGGTTAGATGACTGCATGTCTAGACTTGTGGGGTGTTCATGGTGTGCAGTGGTTAATACCTAAAAGGAGGTGTTCATGGTGATCCATGGCTCACTTCTTTGCCCAACTAATCTGATCTTACAAAAGAGCTCCTGTAGCTCTTTTTTTTTTGCTGAAAAGGTTAAAGCTGAAAAAAAAATCCTCGGGTTATGACATTTATATGGAAGTTACTTTGACATGCAACCTATATGAAAACATTGGTAACAGCATTCCTTAATGGCAGTGGTGTCTTTGTAGCATAACGCGTCCTGCCATACTGAAAACTTGTTCAGGAATGGTTTGAGGAAGTTGAGAAAGATTTCCAGGTGTTGACTTGGAGTCCAAATTCCCCAGGTTGTAGATCGATCGAGCATTTGTAGGATGTGCTGTACAAATGTTGAATCCCTGGAGGCCCCACCGCATAACCTACAAGATTTAAAGGACTTGCTTCTAACATCTTTGTAGCAGAAACCACAGCACACCTTGACCCAATAGGTCAGAGCTGTTTTGGTGGAACATGGGGGGGTTACTATTAAACAGATGGTTTTAAAGTTATAGCTTGGTGGTGCTGGGGCTTGAATGACCCAGAGCCTTAAAAGTTTAGCCACCACTGCCCCAACTTATTGCACGCTACCACAAATCTGACTCCTTGTGTTTTCATTTACATTTAAAGAGTCTCTTTGACTAGAAATAATGTCAGAATCAGAATAATCATCTATAAATGCTATTGCATAAAGGAAACAAATGAATTCCAATCTTTAGACAACGCACCCAGAAAGCACGAAGATAGAAGCAGATAGCAGGGTTAAAATCCAACATACCTTTTAATTTCTGTACAAATGACAAAGCTTAATTATGCATTGAGTACAGCTGTTCAGTTTCTTTTTTCTCATAGGACCTGTTCTGACAGGAGCGTTCATGTGAATATAGAGCACTCCAGGGAGAAGAACACATCTAATTTTGTGAGCTAGACAAGTGATGCAGATTATAAAGAGAGTGGATGTGGATGAAAAAAGAGACAAAAAGAGAGAAGACAAGCTCATCGAGGGAGAAAAAATATTTTACACATCGCTAATAGATCATGCTATTCATCACACTCAAAGAAATTGTACTGTATATATTCATTTTTCTCTCTATTTAGAGACTAGCACCATGCTTCCTTTGAAGCTCACACCAACATAAAGGTAGAGTATATAATCCTGTGACTCCTGTCTTCCCTCTTTTACTCCATGTGGCAGCTCAATGAAACATTGAACACTTGTTAGGAACATTAGAGGAGCAGGTCCTCACAACTGACTCTCACAAATCCACCCTTTATTCACAAACCAGGGCTCCATCTTACACATACACTAATTTACAAAAGATATCTAAAAGTAAACAGACTGAAATCATTGGGAAGACAGAACAGCAGAAATACTTCATAAACATTTTCATTTAACATTAATAATGCTTTTTTTCTATTGAGATTTCAGTAGATATGATGGAAAAACAGGTTTAATCTCAGTTTCATTTTATTTCTCCATGAACATCCAAATGATTTGATTTGGAACATAAATTTTCATTTACAACTAAAAAAAAAAGAAAAAAGCATCAGTAACGTGGTTCCACTGGCCTTTAAAAAATACATAAAAAATAAATGTATAAATGAATGTAATAATAATAATAAAATTAATAATAATAACAATAATAATAATTATTATTATTGTTATTATTATTGTTATTATTAATTAAATACGTGTAATTAAATACGTATTAGGTTATTAATAACAAGAACAGTATAATAATAATAATAACAATTATTATTATTATTATTATTATTATTATTATTATTATATACTATATAATATATTAATAACCTAATACATATGTAATTAAATACAGTGACATTATATTTGATTATATATAAATTTATCTTGATGTTAAAAAACATTTATTTGTTTTTAACAATCATGCAGAATTATAAAATATGAACTGAATCTGAATATGAAGTGAGTCATGCAGCACACAAGTCATTCTACCAACAAAAGGTTAAAATCAATCGAAAAACTTTAATCTTAATCTTCTACTGTAAAAATAGATATGTTCTGGAAAGACTTGAAGCAATCAGTTCATAAGGCAACCAACCAACATCCCAGAGGTCAAGCTGTTCTGTAATGAGGAATGAGCTAATATTACCCCAAGCCCATGTGCAGGACTGATTAACATTTGTGGTAAATGTTTTGCTGCAGTTGTTGCTGCACAATGGGGTCACGGAAGACACCAAAAGCAAAGGTTTTACAAACCATTAGCACTAGATCTTTTTTCTCAATAAATTGTAGGTACATGTACAGGGTTTCGAACATCTATTTCATTCTCCACCAATAAATGTAACGAAATTGGCTCAAGATACAGAGTTCGAATTAAATTTGCATTCTCCACCATAAATAATATGTAGCGAAGTTAGCTCAAGATTTAAATATTTAAGTATAATTATAACTGA
>JAOTRN010049128.1:0-15649 GCA_028566695.1 Bagroides melapterus | reverse complement strand
GTAAATGCAGATGCATGTTGGGTGTGCATTTTAGTGGCCCATACAAACTGACAAACTTAGATAAAAATGTCTGCAGACTTCAAGTCTATTTGTGGAGATAACTCTTAAGCATATGATAATGCATGCTTGTACAAAGTCAGACCACATATCATAATGGTTGTCACCAATCAATCCCTTTAAACAAAAAAGAGAATAGATTGTAGTCCAATTTTTCCACTGATGAGCAGTAAATCCACTAAACCCAGAGGCAATTTTCAGAGGAATCCTTCCCACATCCTGAGGCAGCTTTAAAGAGTCTATTCTTTGTATTTCATCAAGCTTTTGGGTGCTTAAAACACCAACTTCAGTCCATAACCTGAATATGTGCCTGGCTGTTCCAAGCAGTAGATTATGCATTGGGTCAATGACAACAAATCTCATGGCATCATAATACTTAAGGTGAAAAAGTTCAGACCACCTGGCACCATATTGAGCTTCCAGTCTTTTTTGGGCTGCCTTTGTAGTTACCTTCTCTGTCATTTTAGCATACAGCTTGTGCTCTTCTGAAGTGCGTGGAACCCAAGTCTGTTTTCCCTCCAAAGGATGTTTTCTTGAATGTTTTCAAACATTTGTTACATCCTATAGAACACAAATACAACAATGAATGGATGATGTATCTTAAAAACAGATGTACTTTTAAGTTTAAAACAACAGATGTAATGGCACAATAGCTGAAAACTAACCTCTTAAAGCTCCATGGCCCACAAAGCCACCACACTTGCGTGAAGCTGGAATGTCTGATGAAAGGCACAGAAGAGCCGCTTTGTAGACTTGGCACCCCAAAAATGAAGAATCAAATATGGGAACTCCATCCCACAGCTCACAAAGCTCATCCACCAAAGGGTCAAGATAAGTGTTAATATTGTTCTTTGGTTCTGTAGGTCCTGGTATTACTCCAACTAAAATTATGTTCTCCTCCTTAAAACGCTCCTCTCGTGGCAAATTCAAAATAGCCAGATATATGACCCCTACTGAATATGGGGAATTCTTGAAGGGTTGATACCAATCAACATTCATCATGAGAGCAAAGTTGTTTGGCTCTGCTAAAAATGGCTGTCCATTTACATACTGAAAGTCTGCCCAAATCTGTCCATCATATACATCTGCCATAACAGAGTCAGGAATTTGTCTTTGTCTCCACTTCTCACACTTTTCCAAAAATCCAGGTCTTCTAATCAAATTTTCCAAAGACTGAATTACTTTCTTATAACAATAGGTTTGTTTTGGGTAAAGATTTTCTATGCCATTTAAACATGTAACTTTGGTCATTAAGAGAGAGCCACATTTCTTTCTCAGGGCAGATGTCTTGTGTGGATACTTGTAAAATGGAATATATCCACATGTTTTACTGGGAGCCGAACCATTCCTGGTGATATGATAACACTCAGCAAGTGTATATGTGGACTTACACGTGGGGCAGACAGCATATTCGCAGAAGTTGTCTCTGTTAATAGAGGTCAATTTCCTTAGTGAATGTAAAGTCTTGGGAATCATATCAGCAAAACTGCTTAGTAAATCGGCAGAAAGAATATTTCCAATGAGTCTGAGGCATAGCAGCACAAAATTACTGACAAAATCTTTGAGTGGATTACTTGCCATGGCAACAAATGGCTGTACCATGGTAGAATACCTCAGCAAGATACATCCCAATGGGTATCATTCTGGAAGTATCCTAGCTTGGTGGAATTTGATGTATATGGTCAGTGGTACTTGTAGATACTTCCAAAAATCAGTGGTGTATACAGGAGTTTCCTGGTACAGATATACCTCTTTTCATGCAGTGTGAGTATCCAGTAACACTCTCTCAGGTCCAGGATGATGGAGTCAAGTATCATATTCTCTGATAAGGAGCTGAGTATTAGGGTGATCGGGGTCTAGACAATAGTATACCTAGCTGCAGGATCAAGGAGTTCGGCTCTCCTTAGTCGTCCCCCTACTCGGATAAGGTGCCTCTCTAGGTCAAACTCTGGGGTCGAGACAGTACAGCCGGCTATTTGGGTGGACAGGCCTAGTGGCTTTCAACAGGTGATATTCCTCTGGGAAACACTTCAAGTTATGCCCTCATAAGGATGACAGTCTCAGCTTCTTGATAGGTATTAGAGGAAGGAGGTCCATCTATCTGGCCGCCCCCTGCAGCTCCTGTGCCATGGCTGTGACTAGGTCGCCCCATTCTTTATAGGCTTTTTTCTCCGAGGCTGGTTGCATGATACCAGTTATTCCACAGAAAGCGCTTGCTCTAAGTTCTGCAGAATCTGCAACAGAAAATCTGGGCCATGGAGCCATCGGTTGGGGCCAAGAAACTCCTGCAATTCCTTGCCACAAGTCAGGTCATCAGCTGGGTTCCTCTCAGAATCGACATAACGCCATGATGCCGGGTCCGTCAACTCCTGTATCTCTGAAACATGAGTGCCCACAAAGACTTTGTAGCGACAGGATTCTGATTGAAGCCAATGCAGAACAATAGTAGAATCTGTTGCTCAAGTCTTGGTATTGACTGCTGTTTTCTTGGTGCCACCTTAGATCTGGCCAAGAGGAAGGCAAGGCTAAGGCCACTTTGGGAATCTTCAGAGCGCAGGTATGCGACTGCTCCGTAGGCCTTCTCTGAGGCATCACTAAAGATATGAATCTCTCGTTTTACATCCGAATGATCCATACAGGAGGACGTGTGGCATCTGGGAATTGTCATCTGGGAGAGATATTGAAGCTCAGTGTCCCAGATTGTCCAGGCTTTTCGGAGTTCGCTGGGAAGTTGAAGATCATCCCAACCTCTATGGTTAGCCCAGAGCTGCTGAACTATCACCTTCGCATGGGTCATGTATGGAAGAATGAACCTAAGGGGGTCGTACTGACTTGCTAGGACTCGATAAATACTATGCATCGTCAGTGCAGAGTAGGCAATAGGTCTGTGCTTGAAGCCCAGATGATCCAGTTCGCAGTGCCAGCTCAGGCCTAGGGTAGACTCTCGTGGGTCGACTTTATCCTGAGATAGCCACAACTCCTGCGTAGCTGATCTGGCTTCCAAGGGTAAGTGCCCAACTACTTCGGGAATATTGCTAGCCCACTGGTGAATGTTGAAGCCTCCAGAGGACAGGAGAGCACATAGTTTATCCACCAGCTCTCGTGCATCCTTGACAGAGGGCAGGCTCTGTAAACAGTTGTCCACATAGAAGCACTTATCTACTGAGAACCTCACATCCTCATCTGGGGTACTGTGTGAAGCTACATGTAGCTGGAAAGTGACAAATGCACAGCAGGGACTGCATGTGGTGCCAAAGGGAAGGACTTGCCATTCGTATGTGTCTGGATGGTCCCCTCGGTTCATGTCTTGCCATAGGAAACATAGGAGGGGTTTGTCTTCAGGCAGGAGCAGAACCTGATGGAACATACTTCTTATATCACCGCTTATAGTGACACTGTGCTCCATGAACCTCAGAAGGACACCTAGGAGGGATGAACTTAGGACTGGACCAGGTAGTAAGGAGTCGTTGAGGTTCAGTCCCTTGTACTCAAAAGAACAGTTGAACACAAGGCGATCTTTACCATTGTGGCTTACTAGGTGGTGAGGAAGATACCAGCTCTCTCTAATGGCCTTGCCCTCCTCCCTGGGTAACTTGATAACCGCACCAGCTTATTCCAGCTCCTTTATCTCTGACTTGTAAGTGTCCACCTTCTCTGGTATCCGTGCTAGCCGATGCTCCATACTTCTCAGACTCGGCATTATGGCCTCCTTGGGAGCACAGAAGAAGGGGAAATAGTTGCGCCGTAGTAGAGGCATTGCATAGTGGTCCCGTTTACCTCTACTCTGGTGGTCTTAGCCTCCAAGAGGCGAACAGCTTCTTTATCCTCTTTGGATCTAGTAACCTGTCTCTCACAGCTATAAGGCAGGACATCGATCTGCCACAACCTCTCAACATCCCGCTTCAACTCCAGGTCAGCAGGGGTTAAGGAGATGAGGAAGCAGCTAGGTGAGGAAGCCTGCCCCTTCCAGGCCTGCACAGGTCCCTGCAAGGTCCAGCCAAGCCTTGTCTGTATGGCTGCAGGTCCCTCAGACAGACCAAGTCTCACCGGAGAGATAGGTGTAATGAGATGTGTATTATCTGCTCCAATGAGCAGTAGTGGGCAAACTCGCTCAAACGGATGAAATGGAAGGCTCTTGAGGTGTTGGGACTTCTCCAAGACACACAGTGGGTAGGGCAGACGATCTGCAGTGAAGGCGCCTGTGATCCCAAAGACCTTCTGGGGCTGAGTAACAGGGGAAATCTGGAAGGAGACTGAATGACCAGCATCCATCGTCCAAGACTACATATGCATCAAGGGTCCGTTCTTTATAGTGAAGAAGAACTTGAATGACTTTCAGAAGGACTTTCTTACATCCTGTAGGCCGATCCAGATACAGGGTCTCCGCTGCTGCATTAATCAAACAGGAACCCTCGGACACAGGTTTGGCATTACCCTCGTGCAGGATCTGTAGATGCCTTACAGAGGCTACATGACTTCCTAAGGGTGCAGTTGGCAGCCTGATGGGCCTGACCACAGCGCCAACAGCGGTGATTCCTTTTAATCCACTCAATGATTTGCTGGTTATTGAAAGACTGGAAGGTAGTGCACTGACTGAGGTAATGATCGTTCTTCTCACAGTACGGACAAAAGGATTTGGGGCTCGGTTTGCTGGTCCCATAGCAGGTTAGTGGTACTGGTGAGGTAGGGTGTAGCGCTGAGCCCTCAGCTCCATGAAGTACTGTAGCTGGTCGGTCAGCTAATTTTGTGGCTCTCCCTCGCTCTAATCTCTGATCCATCCTCCGCTGCTGGTCCACTATCTGGGTGTCACTGCTCTGACACCACGTTTCATACTGTAACCAATCTGACAAGTCGAGGAGGTTGTAAGCGCTACCCGGTCGACAAAACATGTATAGGCGAAACGCTGATCTCATCTCAGGAGGCAGCTTACTCAACAGCCTCTCCACGTGTGATCCACATCTCAGCTCAGCCTGGCCCTCAGGGCCCAATGTTTCCAACATGCCAACAAGTGATCTTATATGTAGAGCGAACTTGTCAAAGGCAACTGTATCACCTCTGCGGATGTCGGGAGCATCCATGACCTTAGCTATTCTGCTGAGAGCCAACTTATATGGGTGGCCAAATCTCTCTGTTAGAGCTGTCATGGTGTTGGTGTAGGGAGAAGAAGAGTTGAGGTAAGAGTCGGCCACTAGGCGGGCTTCATCCAGGTGTAGATGATCCAAAGGTATCTGATAACGGAAGAGCTCAGTAGAATCAGAAGGTAGGAGGTTCTCAAGAGCGATCTTGAGCCTGGTAAACTCACTGGGGTCGCCTGTGACAAAGTCTGGAATACTCGGTGTTGGGCCACGGTACATATGCTCTCTCTCAGGATGCAAGGCGGAAGTTCGGTACTTAAGTGTCATAGGCTTAGGACTTTCTGACTCGTAGAGGCTATGAGAGTGAGCTGCCCTGTCATGCTCAAAACTCTGTCATGCATATCGATCTGCTACAGGAGTGTATTTACTGCCCCTTGTCTGTGGAGCTAATCTGAAGGAAGCAGGTGGGGCATATTCAGCAGGATGACCAGCAGCAAAGGAATCGCGCTGAGCCATTGGTCTAGGCAAGTGGGTGTTTTCTCTTGGTAGCTCAGCCTGCAGGTGGCTCTTCATAACCTGTAGCTCACTGAGCATCTTTCCCAGGAAATCCACCAGCTTGTGCTCTCCTAATGATTGAGAAGACTGACGTGGGTTAGAGCAGACACTCCGGGGATGTGAGATAGAGGTGTGCTCCTCCCAAGGTCAGTAATAGGATGGGGACTGCACTGAATGAGTCGGGGAGATTGGAGGGCTAGGACTGTACTGTACTCCTATATCTGCATCTAATGGCCTTTCATCCACCATGCTCCAAGGATATTGGCTCACATGGCTGGAGGCTCTGACAGATGTCGAGGAGGCACTCCTAACCGCCTCCCTAGAATCACGCTCTTGTACCTCACATGCATCCTGAAGCATACTTTGGGAGCTCTCTTGTGCTCTACGGGAATCAGGCTGCTCATAATCGTCGAGATAGGCAGTAGGACGGGTCTGACGATGAGGCCTGCCGTACTCTGTATGTACTCTGTATGGCTGCATAGTCTAGCTAATAAATCCACTTTATCCGAGAGCAATGGCTGGGATCCGGCTCGAAGGACCATCAATATTGTAAAGTTCGGAAAGTTGTATTTCAGGATTGTATTCTAAGGAGGTTCTAATACCCCTAGCCTATCTCTCAGTGTCTCGGGCAGAACACAGGCAACAGGATCAGAGCCAGAGTTGCAAGTCAGATGGTTTATTACAGGATTGGAGGTACACAGTTCGTGGAGGAGAACATGTATTTGTTTTAGCTGTAGTAATGTGGAATGAAAGCTGATGAGCTGATGATATGGCGTGTGGTTCTACAACAGAAAGGAATAAAGATCTAACCAAACGATAAATACTTAAATACAGTTTAACATACCACATGTGCACAACCGGCTCATAGAACAAATACACTAAATAAGCATCAACTTATAGCTTATTGCTATTAATGAACACACAAATGAACTAAAGGCATAACAGGATTAACAACATGATGTAGCACATTAGCCTGCGGTGAGCGCTAGCATCAGCATTAGCATTATTACTCGGGTTACACAGTAGCGGCACTTGCGCTTTAAATACTATAAGGACTTACAGAACGGTTACTACAACAGTCAGCAATCCCTAGTACAAACACTAGTACTTACAATTAGTCATGCACGCACACCATTTTATACGAAGGAAAGGCTAACAGTCCCAGCTTAGAGCATGGCTTCTCTTTTTCTAGCTGCTACTTCCATGTTGGCCGCTTCTGGGTGATGACTTATATACACAGTAAGCCCCGCCTCTCCAACAAGAGCTTAGCATTAAAGAATGGAGTTCAATGGCATGTTGAAGGAGATGAATTCAAGAAAATGAGTCAAGAAAAATCCACTGAAAAGGAGAGGAGTTCTTTCAGTGGCGGCCTCTACGATCCGCTTGAATTTGTTGCACCTTTTCTACTATTTGGCAACCAGATTCTTAAAAGTGTTATGTAAAGATAAATTAAGCTGGGATGAAGATCTACCTCCATCAAACATTGAGGTTGTGTTTTATGAGCTTCACAACATTTCAGATGCCAGTTGAAATGGATACAGTGCATGTTCATATCCCTGAGCAACGAGTGAAAAAAAGACAGATCAGTTGCTCACTAATTATGGGGAAGTCCAGAGGAGCCTACTACCAAGATAATAACTAACCGCTTCAGTACATTTTCTGACTGGTCTAGAGTAGTCAGGGATGTTGTCAGGCTCAAGAGGTTTGTAGTGAAGGTGGCTCAGCCAAGGACAAAAGAAGCAACTAGTCTTGAAGAAAGAAAATAATCAGAATTAATCATCATTAAATTGGATTAATTAAATTAGATGCCTTTGCTGCACACATCAAAGTGTTCAAACTTGAGAAAGAAGGCACCCTGAGTGGACACAACAATTTACATCATTTAAATGCTTTCTTAGACAACAGTGGCATCCTCAGTGTGGGAGGATGTTTATCAGGATCATCAATGCATCATAATGTAAAACATCCTGCAATACGTTCGACAAAATCTAATTTTTCAGGCCTTGTTAAACAACATCATGGACTTGAATGCCAATGAAGAGGCATGAAAATGAAGAAATTGCATGCAAACGTTATATGGATCTTAGGATTCGGAAGCATGGATTCTTTCCATATCTACGAGTGTGAAAAATGTAGAAGATACAGATGAATCACTGAGGTTCAACAAATGGCAGATTTGCCTGAAGAAGGCATCTTCCCCAGTTACATGCTATGGTGTGGATTGTTTCGTCCCTTCATTGTAAAGGGGGTAACAAAGGAATTAAAACAATGGGTTAATAGCTATCAGAGGACCTGTATGCCAATTAAGATGCGATCAGGGAAGAAATTCATAGGTGCTTGAAAAGAGTTTTCTGATTTGCTCAAGGTGATGGATCAAGAATGTCTCTTAGTAATTAGTTGTGAATTTGTAGTCAACGTCCCTGTCTGGAAGCACTAGATCCAAACAGTTCAAAGCATCATGACCACCAAGCTCAATAAGTCTGCCAGCAGACTTGACAGCACAACTCTTAGGACATTTCTTTAGAGACAATGGCCATAATCAGAGGCCACCACTAAGTGTTGAACATCTTCATGATCCTACCAAACCTCCAGAATCCCTCACTCCTACTGTACATACTAACCATGAAATCCTCAGTCATTTTGGGTCTCTGCTATGTTGCATTTATGTTTGTGATTGTTCATGTTTAAGTATAGAGGACTTTAAAATGCACTTACTAGAGATTTTTAAAGATTTGAGGAGCTCTTTTAATAACAAGTGGCCATTTGTCCAGAAAGGTAAATTGATGTGTAATAATAGCGCACCACTTTGCATTTAATGTATATTGTACAGTTTTTTCATTTATATATAGTTCTAATAATGTGAACCAATGTGCAAAGGAATAAAGGCTTGCATTATAGAACTGACCTCAGTCTATGTTGCGGAGAGTTCTATATTTGGTTAGCAATTTGGATTTGTTTGCTTGGACAAAGGTGCTCAGAGAGCTTGCATGACTTGGCAAACACCTCAGCTGCTCCAAGTTTCATCACCCACTGCACAAAGCCTCTACTGCTCCAGGTCCATTGCACCATCTCTGAACGCAAGACCCTGCAGCAGATAGTGAGGACAGCTGAGAAGACCACTGGCACCTCTCTTCCCTGTAACACAAACTGGCGTCAATGTGGATGACGCCACACACCCCTCACATGCACTCTTCACCCACCTGCCATCTGGAAACAGCAATCAAAGCATTCAGGCCCTGACAACCATACTGTGTAACAGTTTCTTCACACAAGCCATCAGACTCCTTAATAACTGAATTGATCTACTCCCACACACACACACACAAAATTCTGTGGACTGCACTGATCAGCACCAATACACACTCCACAAATGTACATACATGTTTAAAAGACCACCAATAACAAACTGATTACATGCCATTTTTGCACACTATTTTTGCATCTAGGTTGCACTTTATGTAGCTAGGATTAACATAGTTTAAGACCTAAACCCTGTGTTGTTATATGTAGCTCTGTCTTTTGTCTTTTGTTCTATGTAGCACCATGGTCCTGGAGAAACTTTGTCTCATTTATCTTGACTCGTGACTTGACATGACCAAACCAATCGGTGTACTCCATTTCCCAGCATGCACAGTGGCCTACAATCATGGCTGTCATTCAGTTTACTTCCCAAAACACACCTGCACTTCCATGTTTAGTCACCAGGGCCTGTATTCACAAAGCTTCTTAGAATTATCTCAGACAGCGCCTATCTTAGCCTAAAAAAGTCCTAGCTGGGAGTCCTAGACTAAAAGTAATTTAGGAAACTTCGCACAGAATATTAGATCAGCAGTTATCTAATATGTTAGGCCCTCTAGTTGGACAGGAGACATGTTGGTGAAAGTTAGGCATAATCTACCTGAGGTTGGCTTTGTTAAAGTCCCCCGCGATGATAACAGCTGCATCTGGATGTTTGTTTATGTAGCCGCTCAGCACATTGTGAAGCTTAGACAAAGCCAAACCGGTGTCTGCCTGTGGTGGGATATAAACAGCAGTAACGATGATTGATGAAAACTCTTGCACACTGTTTACATGCCATTTTGCGCACTGTTTTTTGCACACTGTTTTTTTCTGCAGACTTGCCCATACTACATTGCACGTGTAGTAATAATTGCTTTTTGTAAAACTCATTACCTCACCATATTGAAACTGCTGCTATTTGCATTTACTATTTGCATCTAATTTAATTTTGAGTCTGCGCTAATTTTTGTGTTTTTGTCTTCTATGTCTTGTGTTTTGTATTGTCTATTTGCACTGTCTTTTGTCTTCTGTCTGCACTGTCTGCACCAGGTTGAACAGATGCACTTTATGTAGCTAGGATTAACCTAGTTTAATTCCTTAGCTTTGTTGTATGTAGCTCTGTCTTTTGTCTTTTTTTGTTCTACATAGCACTATGGTCCTGGAGAGACGTTGTCTCATTTCACATGTACTGCTTAAGCTATAATTGAAATGACAATAAAGCTTCTTGACTTGACTTGAGTTTACTGGTGCATAATGTCCTTCAAAAATCTGGCTCAGGCCACTCTCGGACAGTATCCTTGCATCATGTGTTGAGCAATGTCTAAAATCTTTTAATCTGTACTGAAACAAGTTGTGTGTTGATGCTGTGGTACCTCTTTCTGATCACAAAACGTCTTCATTTTGTGATGGTGCGATGATGCAAATGTGCGTCCCATCAATTACACTGCTGTTTTTAGGGCTAAGATGTTTTGTAAATCATTTTTATCTTTACTAAGATTTAGTCCTAAATTTAATGGGAAATTCTAAGAAAATATGATAATTCTGTTTTCTTAGAATTTTGTCACAATTTTTGAAAACCTTTTGAAACTTGATGGAATCCTACTTGATGTAATGTGGATAAGTACTTAACATAGAGAACATTTTATGCATTGACCTACATTTTATTCCAAAGAGAGCTTTTTATTTAAAATAGGCAGTGCAGAAAGTGTATGAGTGTAGTTATTTAGTTTGTCCAAATTAAATGTATTGCTTTTGTAGCACTTTGTGGCTGCTGGGGTGGGCCCAAACACAAAAAAAAGGCAACATGAAACAGTGTAAGCAGTTCATTTACAAGGTGCAAAAGGAGGAAAAAGGCGAAGCAAACAGAAAAGTGCAGGAAAACTGCAGGTTACAAAACTAACTTTAGTAGAGTAAGAAACATGAACCATCGCAAGAGCAGTTAAGGAGCAGCTCGGGCATGGAACTTGGGAAGGCATGACCTGGGGCATCGTTTTCCAGGCACTGGCAGTGAGTAGCATATCCCTCTGCTCACACACTCATATCTCTCTCTCAAACACCATGTTAGGTCAACTAATAGCCAACATTACATTAGCTGACCTAGATGCTTATATTTAATTGTCACACTATCTAGGAGTTGTTGTTTCTATAATTTCTGTTATATATTATATTGATCTTGATCCTAGCATTAACAATGTAATGTTTGAATTGTATTAAATATATTTTTATGAAAGAAACTTAAAGATTTTCCCAAAACACTATATTAAACTTAGTCTTGTCAATATTTTGGATATTGTGTTCACTGAGATATTGTTTAAAATGTGTACTTTTCAAAGGGAGTGTACTCATTTACACTTAGCACTGTATACAATATATCACACATACATTCATTATTAATAATGATGATAGACTGAGCAATCTGGGTGTTTTAAGTGTTGAGTCCAGACGAGCCAAGTCTCTAAACCTTGATGAATTTGTGAATTTCTTTGCTTTAAACCACAATAACTACAGAATCCAATCAATGTACACTGTTTGTACTAGTGTCATAGATTTTGGAAAAGTAACTAGTTTGCTGAAGTTTTATTGTTTGCACTTTTAACAGAATGTATTTCAGTATCCTACGACATGATTTTTTCAGCAATGGGAGATATGAATTCTAGATTGAATTCTAAAGTGAATTTCATAAGCTTTATTTGATCAATATCATTATTTGGAATCAGTGCCTATAATACATTTAATACAGTGTTTTACGGTTGGATGAGTGATGTTAGTTTGCATAATTATATTTTCTCTTCCAGGAATGTTGTCTGGTCCAGCAGACTTCTGTGGATTAACTCTGCATAGAGTTCTCATCACCTTGGCCAAGGTTAGACAGAGTACCAGGTTGTTGTGGAGAGATGGTTTTCCTTACCTCTTTGTTGTTCTGCACCTCATACCAGGCATAGAAGCCACAGGCAGGTGAAGCTGTCTTGTATTTCGTGATCACCTGGATGCCCTTCTACATGCACTGGGTGTCTCTGCTGTCTCTACAGTCATGTCATTAACCCTCTGGGGTCGGCAAACGTGCAGGCTTGATTTAGGGCATGTTTTAATGATAATGCCGAAATGAGCTTAAAAAGCCCAGTCAATTTTGATCCTACAGATACAAGTGATACATCATTCGAATCAGTAGAAGGTCTACTTTTATTTGTTCATATGGAAATGATCTGAGGTGAGCCAGGTTATCATGTACATGCCCCCGAAAAGCTGACATAAAATGTCAAGTTTTATCATAGAATTTACTTACTTTTTCTGTGCGTTTGAATGATGGCACACTACACGGATGAAGAAGCACTTCGGATGGTTCTGTACAGAGTTTACCTTCTCCTCAGAAAAAGAACGTTTGCATTTTGAAAGTTGTAAATTCAAGTGTAGTAAATACGATTATCTGTGTCCCTCTGCCCTCAATCCTGGAAATCTCAGTACTATGTGAGCAAGTTGGCTGTGCAAAGGGTGTAAGAATGGGCTTTACAAACCTTACACCATTTGTATCTTGCACTTTTCCTGTTTGCACTGTTTTGCTCTGAATGAAGGTTTTAGCACTGTTGTGCCCTGAATTCTGTGTTGTTGAGTTGATTGTACCTAATAAATTGTTTACCTGCATTTGCAAGTGAATCTCAAGTTATTTTGCATGATAGCTAAATGTATTGTAAATAGACTACAAACAAAAAATATATAAATTTCTTTTGTCCTCACATTCCTTCATTGTAGCAATTCCCTCTCATTCACATACCTGACTGGAAGGCTCATTATGCAGCTCATTATGTGGGTCTTTTATTCATGATCATTCACGCCTCCTTCCATACAGCCGTTCTAAACAAAAAGTGTCTCCCGAAATTGAAATCAATATATTGATTTCCGAGAGTGAATAAACATAATGATTTTCACATCATTTTGAAGAAAAGACTGTTGTGAAAAAAAGTCTTGTGAACAAATGTTCTCTATGTGTTTTATGGCCTTATTTCCGTGACATTATAATTTTATTTTTTCACTAACCACTCAAAAATGTTGCTTTCTCAAAGATGCAATCATGTAAATACATGCTGCTCACATATTATTGTTGTAACAATAACCAGGCTGCAAACGGGGATCCAAATGCAACGTGCAAATTTATTAGCACACAGCACAAGAGAAAACCAGTAGTCAGGCAAAGGGTCAGGGCAGTCAGCAAGCAAAACAATCCAATAAACAGGCAAAGGGTCAGGGCAGGCAGCAAGCAAAGAGTAATCCAAAAATAATCCAGGTCAATAACAAATAATCCACAATGAAATAGAGAAGGCTCGGAATTGTAGCTACAGCAAACAAAACTTCGCACTGAATGTGCGTGAGAGAGTGGCTTAAACTTCCTGAGATAATGGGCTGCAGGTGTGTGTGTGTGTAACGAGTCCTTGATGGCTGATGGGAGTTGTAGTAAGACAGAGCGCTAGTACTCAGGTGATGGCGGCCTCTGGTGATGATCGGGGGAGGTTTGGGAACTCGGTCTTGTTATAGAGCCCCCCCCCTGTGAACGGCTCCTGACGTGAGGAGGCGGACAACGCCGGGGTCTTCCTCGGGGCCGGTCAGTCCGGGTGATTGCGGTGAAAGTCTGTTGTGAGTGTGGGGTCGAGGATGTCCTTGGCCTCCACCCAGGATCTTTCCTCTGGACCGTACCCCTCCCAGTCCACCAGATACTGTAGCGACCCTCCCCGGCGTCGGGAGTCCAGGATTTCATGAACCCGATACGCCTCCTCACCGTCTATGAGCAGGGGAGGAGGACTCCGATCCCGTGGTTCCCCCTCGCTCTCTCCCCCTCTCGGAGCACCAGCGGCCTTGAGCAGAGACACATGAAAGGAGGGTGAGATGCGGTAATTAGATGGCAAGGCAATCTATATGAAACTGGGTTGACCTGACGAATGACTTTGAAAGGACCCACGTACCTAGGACTTAGCTTGCGGCAGGGGGGACGGAGTCGCAGGTTCTTGGTGCAGAGCCAAACCTAAGTCCCTGGTGCGTACTCAGGAGCAGGTCGCCGGTGTTGGTTGGCCTGGGTGCGAAATCGCCGGACTGCCCGTTGCAATTGGACGTGGGCGTCGCCCCATGTAGCTTCGCTCCTACGAAACCATTTGTCGACTGCGGGTAGCTCCGTGGGCTCTCCGGACCAAGGGAAGAGTGGGGGTTGGAAGCCGAGCACACATTGAAAGGGTGTGAGGCCCGTGGCAGGCTTGAGTAGTGAGTTTTGTGCGTACTCAGCCCAGAAAAGGAACCTAAAATAGTCCTTTCGCACAGGGCCTCAGCAGTTTCCAGAGCAGTAGGAAGCTTGGGTAATGATATAAGGTGACAAGCTTTAGAGAAGCGGTCGATCACGGTCAAGATGGTGGTATTGCCATTGGATTTGGGGAGATCACAGATAAAGTCCACTGCTATGTGAGAACAAGGTCTGCGAGGGACAGGGAGTGGTTGGAGGAGGCCGACTGGAGCTTGTTTGGGTGATTTAGATATGTTGCAGGTGAGACAGCATCGGATGAATCCTGTGGCGTCTGCCTGGAGTGAAGGCCACCAGTACGTGTTCTCAAGTAAGCGGATGGTGGCCGTGATTCCAGGGTGTCCAGCACTGGGGTGTTCATGCACCTGTTGTAGGACTCGGTGTCGTAATGAGCGGGGCACATAGAGTTTGCCTGCTGGACAACCAGGCGGAGGTGCAGTGCCCTGGGTTTGCTGGATCTCTGTAGTCAGGTCCCACAGCACCGGTGCGACTATCAGTGGGCCAGGCAGAATGGGATCGGAGTTAGGAGGAAGGTAGGCGGACTCATACTGGCGGGAAAGAGTATTGGCCTTAGTGTTCTTGGAACCTGGGCGATACGTGACGGTGAACTGGAAACTGGTGAAGAATAAAGCCCTCTGGGCCTGTTGATGGTTGAGCCTTTTGGCGCTACGGAGGTACTCGAGATTGCAGTGGTCGGTGAGCACCAGGAAAGGGTGTTTGGCTCCCTCCAGCCAATGTCGCCATACCTCAAATGCTGCCTTCATCGCCAGAAGCTCTCGGTTCCCCACGTCATAATTCTGTTCCGCAGGGTTCAGCTTCCTTTAAAAGTACACACACGGGAACAGTTTGGGAGGTGAGCCGTGCCATTGAGAGAGCACCACCCCCACTCCTGTGCTGGAGGCATCTATCTCCTCCACAAATTCCTTGTCTGGGTCTGGGTGGTGGAGAATGGGTGCGGTTGTGAAGAGGGTTTTCAAGCGAGTGAAAGCTGCTGTGGCGGCAGGTGACCAACAGAGACGCTGGCTCTTGTTGGAGACTAGGGAGGTGAGAGGAGCAGCCACAGTGCTGAAATTCCTAATAAAACATCTGTAGAAGTTGGCAAAGGCTAGAAACCTCTGTAGCTCTTTAACCGTTTCGGGTCGAGGCCAGGCACCTTCTTGTCATCCATGGCCACCCCCTCTCTGCCGATAACGTACCCCAGGAAACTGGTGGTGGTCTGGTGAAATTCGCACTTCTCAGCCTTAACGCTTAGCTGGTGAGACTGTAGGCGTTCTAATACCATCCGAACGTGACTGATATGTTCTGGTAGAGTGGTGGAATATATGAGAATATCGTCTATGTATACAATCACCCATCGATTCAGCATGTCTCGGAGGATGTCGTTCATGAACGATTGAAAGACTGA
>JAOTRN010048679.1:5279-15703 GCA_028566695.1 Bagroides melapterus | reverse complement strand
AACTGTTTATTTTCCAAATTAATTTCTAAAAGCATGTATATTATATTTTATGACTTGCACAAGGGTCTTAAGTTTGTCTTGGCTCTAGTTAGCGAACCCAGAGGGCTCTTATCGTACAGGTTTGTGAAGGAGTACTACATGTGACCTCGGAATCCTATTGGAACTCCTGTTAGAAGTTCTCTCAGAAATCTAGTCAGCTTAGCTTCTGTTAGCTAGCTGAGAAGTTTGTAAACGTATATAAAAAATGGTCTTACAATCCTCTCAGAAATCCTCTCGTTAGCTTGCTGCTAATACATTTTTAGGGTATGTTCTGAAATCCTTTCGGAAATCCAGTCAGATTTAATCTTATTTTGCTGAGGAGATCAGCAACAACAGTCATCCCAGAAATCCAGTCAGCGTAACCGTTTGCTCACTATCTGACAAAACCTATAGAAATGATGTATTCTAATGTCTGTCAGAGGCGTTAAAAGGCTTTTTTTTTTTTTTTTTTTTTTTGTTTTGTTTTTTGAAGGAGTTATGCAACGTTTCAAAATTCTAGTACAATGGTCTGCTTTTCTTCGTCCAAGTGTCTTTGACCCGGTCTTGTTTTCTAGTATAATTTCGAGTGAAATCGGGCACCAGTCATGCACATCAGGTATGGAACAATGCTAATCTGCACTCTGCTAGCACCAGACAGATAATACAAAGACTCTGCTCGCCTCTCTATCCAAACATCACAGCTAACAAAAGTTGTACTTATTATGCTATACTTTTTTGTTGTACTGCAGTTTCTTCCTTATAAATGCCTGCTGCCCCTGTGAAAACGTTAGCATTTGGGGCAGATGTTAACGTTTTCTCTTTAGCCTTTAAATTATGGGCAATCTGAGTACAGCAGACTGAAGGGAGGAAGAATCGCCGCGATCGTCATCGCTTTTGTACGACTTCATCTGTATTTTCAGATTTGTCAGCTCATCATTGGAAACCCCAAATGTTTGTTTGTTAAAAAGAAATGTATATTGAGTGTGTTTGTATTCTTTTTCTTCTAATAAAACAAATTCCAGTTTTGTTTTGATGGTGAAGAGTTTTGCTAGAATGTTCTTTGTTGTACCTGTGAATAAAACGGTACACTATGGACCCACAGTCACATTTAACCATTAAACCAAAAGTGATCCAGCTGCTTATTATGCACAAAATTAATTCTTTATAATGTTTGATAAAATGTCTGATAAATGGAATCGAGTTTCTGTGAAGTGTCAAATCAATCCAGAGTAGCTTTTGGGCCATAAAATTGCAGAATTCCCACCTGTCTGTAATCGGAACATGGAATAAGTCTTGCTACAATATTTGCAGTACATATAAAATGTGAAACTTTTTTTAAAGCCCAAATGCATTATGGGAGTTTTTTTTTTTTTTGAGTACGTGCTAATTGGCTGAAGCGATAGTCTGCGATTTCCTCTCAGAGGTGTCGGAGCTTGACACACATTCTGATATAAAACACCAAACATCATATCACACTCAAACGCGCACCTTTATTTCACTCTTTTATCAGTGAAAACAACCAAACTTTTACAACAAAATTGTATTTTTGTAATTTTTGTATTGTTGGTGACTGTTACTCGAACATCACTAATGCAGAACTTTACAGAGGAAATCCAACTTTCCATTGAGTTGAAGCGCTTCAAAAGAATATAAATCTTTATTGAGACGTTGATGCGTTTAGACCCGATGCACTCGTGAACTCGCACGGTTGAGTATTTCCTGCTAATGCAACCACAGATCACGAACATCATTAGAAATAACAATGAAGATTTCAATGGTTAAATTTACATTTAAAGGTTTTTGTTTTTGTTGGGTATTTAACAGCAAAATAAATTATAACTTTTGCATGTGTGAGCATGAGAATTTATGATTTTAGCTGCTAAACATGACCGTTGTATATTCATTCTTGTGGTATTTTGTGAGTTTGTGTACTTAAGTCTTAATCCATTTTGTTGGTCTTGTGGCTGTTTTGACACCAACTGCCCCCTTTAAAATTAATAATATACTCTAAACGTTGCTTGATGAAGATGAGCTTTTTAGATAGTGGTAGAATAACAATTGGGAATGTCCTCTTGATTAAAATGAGCCTGAAGTTAATCAGAAACATTGCGGATAGGATTTCTGGGGTATTTGTCAGATTCAGACATGAGACAAAGTTGTCAGATGAACAGTGGAAATTTATGACCGAATTAAAGTTTTGAATTAGTTTCTTGGAAGGCTAATTTAATACGTGCTAGTTAGAACTTGTATGACTTCTGACATTTTGCCAAAAACGGGACGTTTCACTGAAGGGTAAACTGCATATAATTTGAAGGAAAAATTTGTTTTGCTTTAGTGCCAATACATTGATTTAATAAATTTTTCTTTAAGGGTGTGTTTACCTCAAATATTATTTTATGGTTAAATACATTGTGTTGTATAACTATTTTCCCCCTGCTAGAATGTTCTTGCTACCTTTGCTGTACCTGTGGTGAAGTAGTAGACCAACGTTCATAGGGTTAACAGAAGACATCAATGTTCCTGTTTCATCAGTTACAAATATTTTAAAATATAAAAAAAATAAATTATATTTAATAATAATTAACAGGACGACAATAACTTCAGGAGAGGGCAACACCAAAATAGCAAAGAAAAGCAATCTGCATGGGGAAGGCAGCTAGTTAAACTAACCTAAAAATAAAATTCCTCATCTCCCTTACCACCAAACTGTAGAAAACAGAGAAAATTGGCGACCTCCTTCCTTCAACCTCCAAATAAACAAGTGACCAGGATGGTAAATGGAAAAGATAGATGAAGTTAAAAGGTAACTTTATTAGAAGTGGCTCAACAAGAAGACTATGAGCTGCTTCTACTACTGCAACATGCTGGGCAGGGAAAAAAAAAAAAGTGCCCTGGAGAATTCTCTTGTGGGTAAAGTTAATTTCTCAACCACTGGCAAGTTCTTCTTGGCTTTACGGCCTCACTCATGACAGGTAACTGGTAAATACCTGTCAAATGGATGAGTAGGAGGAGTTCCAGAATTAGAAACAAACAAAAAGAAAAAAAAAACGTGCAGAAACTCACACACGAGATGATAACTAACACCGGATAACAATAAAGAATACATCACTGGCTGTAACAGAGGTGTGCAGGTGTTCCTAATAGTGGAGACTTTGAATCAGTTCTGTAATTGTAAATAACACTTAGTAAATCTGCTCGCATAGAGACTGTTTGTATGATTTGCGTATTTTTCTTTTTTTAAAGACGAGCTCCTCTGAGCTTTATAGAAAGGAAATGAGCAGAAACCTCAGGTTTTTCTTTTATTAGACTTCTGTAAATAAGCTGATGCGTACATGCACGCTTGTCTTGTGACTTGAATCATTCTTTCATCTCTAAACGTACAGTACATTGTGTAAGTGACGCTGTACCGGTAGGTTTTTTTTTTTTTTTCCTGTCCCCCTCCCTGAATCATCTCTAATCAGCGTTTGCTAATGTTTCCAATACTTAGCTTTTCCACTGTTTACTGCTTCATGTGTGTCAAAAAAGTAATTTCATAATACTATATATATTTGATGATCTGTGAGGAAATTTTGGTAAATATCACATCATGTAGAAAGCAATTATTAGTTGTGGTGTTATTTGAAAGAATGAGCTTTAACGAGTTACAAAAACAGGAGATTTCAATGGCTAGAACGTTCATGACTTCTGGCTTGTGGCTATGGTCATACAGCTGTTATATAGTAGTTTTAATCTGTTGCTTTTTCAACTGCTGAAGAGATTTATTCATAAGACAGGAAGTTTTCGGGGGCATGAAAAGAGCACAAATTGCTCTTTTCACAAATTGCCGGTGGCTGATGTTAGAAGTTCTCGACGCAAAAGCATTTGTGTCTATCCAGGGTAGGAAAAAAAAAAAAAAACACAAATGAAAACAAACAATTCTGCTAAAAGTTAAAATGCCAGCCAATGCTGATTTTAGTCAGGTTTCTGATTTATTTATTAAATTAATCTGGACAGTGTTAACAGTTAGCTAGCTAGAATAAGAAGTGCTAAGTAGCTAAGTAAGAATTGTTAACCTAAACAAAGGTCAAGATTTTAGGTCATAACCACTAGCTACAGTATGTACAAAAATATCAACCGCTTACAGTCTGCGACTCAGACCTCAACTCCAGTAAAGAAATGATTTCCTTTCACCATGCTATAAATGTTTGATGGAGGTTAATCTGCATGAGTAATCTTCAGAAGCAGACCTAGTTTTATAATGTATTGTAAAAAATCTGCTGCTTTTATCAGCTTGAGAAAGCCATCAGAGAAGCTTGGAAATGTAAAATTTAGCGTTCCACAAGGCTCCGTCTTAGGCCCATTGTTTTTCCCAACTGCTACATCTGGCCAGAGTGAATTCACAATATACGCTGACTGGACACACCTTTATTCTCTTTAATCTGTTCAGCTTCACATTCTCTGGCATCAATCGGATGAGGATGGGTTCTTGTGTGGATTTCAGTTCAGGGCATTTTAATCTCCTCACTTTAACACCTTGGATTCTGAAGCTGCTTTTGTTTATTGCTGAAAGTGTTTTACAATTTAAACTTTTGAATTGAATTCATTTAAACGGTTGTTCTTCTGATTGCTTATGGATGCTGCTAGGCTAACAAGGGTGATGTGGTGATATAATATTAACATTATGATTTTGTTCCAAATAATCAGGTATCACAGATGTACTGAGACATTTCAGACATTATTTCTATATTACGTATTGATTGGAAACAGTTAAATATGTGAAAAAATGTAAAAATATATTATGATTTTTAGCATTCATAATTTTTGACTGGACTTAGACATTTTTACAATAAAAATTAACTGTAGATGCTATTTTATTTTGCAAATTCAAAACAGCAAACAAAAGTATGATATAGAACAGCATGTATACATCATGCACATATGAGGAGGGAAAAAAGTTTCTCCATGAGTCAGCCCAGATTATTGGTACAGAATGGCATCGTGTTTAAAAACAAGTTGTAAAAAAGAAACCTGACATCCCACAGAATCAGTCACATTGATATTTCCAGCTCATTTCTAGTAAATACAGTGCGTGTCACTCAAAGGATTGAAATCAGAATTATTTAAAAAAGTTTTTCATGTCACTAAAACTAAACATAATGAAAAACATTAATGTAGACAGTATGTAGTAATAGTAGCTAGGAAATTTAACATAACATCCTGTAGCATGAGTGTCATTGTTATGACCATCACCTCACAGTTTGAGTTAAACAAAAACAAAATTTACTGAATGGAAATAAAAACAGAAACTGACGAAAAGAAACTCAGATGCGCTTTTTTTTGTTTGTGTTGTTTCAGTTTAGGAAGCCACACTAACTGTTTTATAGATCTTTGAAATAAAGCACGTAAAACTGACTTGACAAGCGGGGGGACGTTTTTAAAAGAACGCTTATAACACAGTCAGAAAATAATGACACCAACTCGGATATGCTGTAAAATATTAAAATATTTAAGTGATTTGTTCTCAGCTAACGTATTATAAAACACCTAAGTAATAATTTGACTCGGAAATAAGAAGAAATCTAAATCTACTTCAAGGAAACCTACATTCTTGCTCATTGTTTTTGGGGAAAAATGACTAATTGCAAAATGTTTTTTTTTCTCTGAAATATTTCTAACAGAAGGGCAGAATACATATATTTTAAAGGAATGTTTGGTGATTTCAGTTTAAATTATGAATTTAATTTCTTCTTACCTCGCTATATAAATATACTGTATATCAGAACGTGTACGTTTGTGTGTCTGGCTCGTACGTTTCTTCATACTGATAGAAATGTTTGATTTATTCTGGGTTTTTTTTCCCCTTTAAGTTAGTAATAAAAGCAAGAAATAAATGATTGTAATTTTGGTCCGCTGAATGGGGTCCACTATCGCCGATGCGCTGTAGCGTAAACGTCAGTTGAACGCGTGGTTGGATTCAGAGGCTGCAAAATGAAAAGAAAAACAAACATCAGGCAAGAGATTTGATCACAATGGTATAGAAATGTGAAAGAATGAACGTAGTTATTTAAATTTGCATTTAATATATTTTCGTGTGTGTGTGTATTTATGTATGTGTTATTGAATAGATTTTAGATTCAGCATCCAGATCAGAGCTACTGAAGGAGAGATATATACACTACTGACTGACGAGGTTGGGGGGGGCAATACTTAACAGATGGGCTAGAAGAAGTGAGTGTACAGATATAAAAGAATGAAAGTCCTCATTAAGAGAGAAGTGAGAGAACAAGACGGAGCGTATGGCGAGAGAGAGAGTGATGACAAAGTAATTGAAGGAAAATTAGTCGTTAAAGAAAGTAGCCAGTACAGAGAGAAAAGAGGGGGAAAAAAAGTGAAAGAAAATTAATGGAGTGTGAAAAAGGAATAAAGTACGGAAGGAAAAAAGGAAGCCAATTGAAAAGCAATGTGGGCGTGAGCATATTAGCTGCTGATTGGATACTTTGTGACATCACAAGATAGAAGGTGAAATTCTAATTCAGGAAAAAGGATAATACTTCAAATATTTAAATGATGTTACGGCGAATCGAAAGCAGTTTAAAAAAAGAGTTCATTTGAAAATAATAATCTAACACACACACACACACACACACACACACACACACACTTCACATTACCTGATAGTCAGGGTCAGGTGGTGGAGGTCCTCTCGCTGGACCTCGTGGTTGACGTGCTTGTGTTGCTGTAATGCAGGAAAAATATTCAGCATGGTTAGTATGTATTAGTGTGCATTGTTAAGTGTGTGTGTGTGTGTGTGTGTGTGTGTATTACGTCTCTGAGGGACAGCAGTTCCAGCCTTCTTATTAGTGCAGTAATAAACCATGAACACAATCAAGAGTGTGAGCAGAACATCAGCAAATACCGCCACCAAGGCTAAATTCATGTCCAGGTCGACACACCCATCACACACTGTGAGAGAGAGAGATGATGAGAGATCTTCAACTAGACATACATCAGTTAGAAAAAAAATTGGAGAAATTTGCTTATTTTTTTTCTCAGTGAATTTCAAATTCATTAAATAATAGCTGTAGTTTTGTGACTTAACTCAAAATTCTCAACACAGTTTTGTGACATGGAGAATTGCCCTTAAACCGTTTTGATTAGTGCTGCATGATTAAAAAAATCCCTTTCATTAGTGTTGTGTGACTCAACATAAATAGTTTTAATCACTTTCATTATTCTTGTGTGAATTAAAGTGAAATTCTTTTCGTTATTTTTAAACTGCTTTAAATAGCTAAAGGGATAATGCGTAGAATTTTTAAAATAGCCTTAGGTCTTATTGTTCATAGCTTTAATTTCATTTTACATTTAATTTAATTTAACTTTGATTCACTACTCATAACTGTCTTTGATTGTGTACAGCTGCTTTGTGACAATGACCATTGTAAAAAGCGCTATACAAATAAAATAAATTGAAATAAATTGAATTGAATTAATTTGATGATCTCCTGCATTTGTTTTTTCTTTAAATTTACTGAATACATGTCTTGGTATTTGACACCAAAGATTGATTTTGAAAGTTGCATGTGCTGTCATTGACAGAAAAGTAGCTTGAATTCCCACTGTTTTGTTTCCTGAATAAAAAAGACTAACTTGATGGGTTTTTAATTTGCACGTACCTTTAGCTTTGATGTAGAAGTAATGATCTTTCTTTGTGCCATCTTCAGAATATTGGCAGGAGTATAATCCATCATTTTTCTCGTTGTAATCATACATGGTCAAAGTATTTTCTTGAGGAGGACCTTTGCCATTCCATGTTACCATACATGGTTCTTCCCCCTCCTCACATGGACATGTCAATATGACTGTAGTATCCTTGATGCTCACTGTTCCTGAAGTCAGAAAGTCACAACACACACTTTCCCTCAGTGAGAATTGCCCTCAAAGCCATTTTTCCCCCAGTCATGTGACTGAATGCTAGCGAACCGAAATGCAAAGCTTTTGTGTACATTGTAAAAGTTAATCTCTCAAACAATTAAAGCCCAAACTGCATTATCTTTTATTTCACAAGAAGGCATTGGCTTGAAAATTCAAATTCATATCAAATTTTTGTAAAATTTCCTTTTTCACTTCAGGTTTAAAAAGTCATGTCTTATTTGTAGACTGTAACGAGTCACTTCGAGACATCTAAGGAAACCATTTAAGTTTCAGTGTCGAACCCAGCAACAATAGGTTTCCCCTCGCATAAAAGGTTCAGATTATTATTATTATTATTATTATTAATTTTTTTTAAAAAGCTAAGTAGCCTAAGTGATCAAAACAAACCCCTTTAGAGTTCTGACATTTCTATTATTTTCTTTAAAATTTATAACTTTGCACTACCAAAATGCTGTTTTATCAAAAGATGTAAAAGCTTATGGAATTACGCACAAGGACTGAGGAGCTATAACTTTGTAAATATAAAGGAATTGAGTATTATTTAACAAATTCGCTAAAAAAAAAATCTGATTTGTTTTTCTATCCAAAATCTAACCAAATCTATCTTAACTCTAATGTCGGTAGACAGTGTTTCAGTTTTCCATAATTCTTAAACAACGAAGTCTTAATGGCAAATAATGCAATTTCTTTTATTTGCCTAATACGTTGAAAAAACAGCAACAGATCGATTATAAAAAGCATGAAATAGAAATAGAAAAAGTAAGAATGATAATTATTTTGGTTGGCTTTACCTGATTGCTCTGCCTCAACAGTAATGGCGATTGCGAAGAAGAAAAAGACGTAGCTCACTCGATGTCGGTTCATTTCTCTTTCTTGTAGCTTGCCCCAGTTATTTATTTATTTTCTTTTTAAATATATGTTCTGTTGAAAAAAATCCACAGAACAGAATGACAAAGATATGTTTCAAACTAGATATGTTTCAAACTACCTTGTTACTCTTAACTGACTACTTGTGCTCTCTCTCTCTCTTTCTCTCTCTCTCTCTCTCTCTTTCTTTCTTCCTGTTACAATTTTACAGGAAGTAGAAACCATCAGAAGCTCCCGTTTGCATCTGCACCTGTCACACAATTATGTTGTATGTAAGACATTGAAAAAGTAATAATAATAATAATAATAAACAGCTTGGAGTGCTTTTGAACTTTTACCCCACACACTTTTGGAATTCTGATTCGTCCGAAGGTGTTTAATTGTTTAACATGAGTTAAGATTATTCATATAAACCTGCTCGTGTGTGCTTTCTTAATAACATGACAAGCTAAAGAGAAAACAAAGGCTGCTGAGGGATCAACAACTTCTAGCTGCTATAATGTAAGAACAGGAACAAACTCATTTGCTAATGCAACTATAAATGGATAAAAAGTACATGCTCTTTAATAAAGGGGGAAAAAATCTTCAGGTTTTAACTTTGCTTCATCACTCTACCACATTATTAATTATTTTAGTAGTTATTTAGTTATTCATTTTCTTAATATTTTAATATTTAAATAATAAAATAATGGTAGATATTAAAGTTAAATAATACTTTGATAGGAAAGGAGCATACTTTGTAGAAAACAGACTCGTTCAACAAGACCTTTCAAGAATTTGTTCTTCTTCTTCTTCTTCTTATTATTATTATTATTATTGTTTGCTTATTCTTTCATTAAACCTTTGACTCTGTTGGCTTTCCATATGACCCTCTGGCTCCATCAGGTGGAGATATGAACTCAATCCATATTTAACTACAATATAGTACAATAGATGTGTTTATTATAATATAATAACAACAATAATAATTTGTTTAGTGTTTTATCAGTTTGTTCTTGGCTCCATTGGCTGGTTAAATATTACATCCAATCCATAATTTGAATTCTTTTTGGATGTGCAGTTTGACTCTAAACGGAGCTAAAAAAAAAAAAAAAAAAATGTTTAGAGAATTTTACCCAAATTTTACTCTTTTTATTTGAGCGTTAATTGTTACTTTTCTTATTAAAAAAAAACAAAAACAAAAAAAAAACACTATGGGCTGCAACTTTAACTTTGTATTTGAATTTGTATTTTTCATTTAATTTCAGCACAGTGTTTCTTCAGTGTGAACAACAGTCAAAGTTACAAAACAAACTTAAGTAAAATGTGAAGTCTGATGGCTGGATAAACTTAATATCTAAAAAAAAACTTTTTTTTTTAAATAGAAAATGTTTGGCAGTCTTGATTTCCAAATTTACAAGAATGGAGCAAATGACCTTGATCAACACAAAATGTGAATTCATTAAAATCACACAATTTCACTATCACTGTCTCTCTAAAGCTTTTTTATTATGGTTTTTATTAAGGTTATTAAACCTTGCTTGCATCTAATTTATTATCTATTAAGTTCTTTGTGTGTGTGTGTGTGTGTGTGTGAGAGATGCTACGTTCGGTGTTACAGTAATGCTGAAGTGTTATGCTACAGTGAC
>JAOTRN010048384.1:0-15741 GCA_028566695.1 Bagroides melapterus | reverse complement strand
TTTAAATAATAAGAAATAGAAAATAGAAAATCATATTCACAATTTAACAACTTTTTAACACCACATTCAGTCTTGATGCCCGCTACGTTTCTCCATTCAGATTTCCTCTGATGGTATGTAATGCTTCATTACTGTATGCACAGAAGCTGTGACATGTTTCACAAAACATCGTGTTTCACAGCTTTAGCTCTGTCTTGTGTTCCAGACGAGTTAGGATTTGTCTGAATGCTTTAAAATCTCGGTGCTTCTCTGGGCTTTTTCTCTGCTCGTGTTGTTGAAACCTCCACCTGCACCTTATCAGACTGACGTCCACCTGACGTGGATGTTCATGGTCTTTGGCTTTGGAGCGTTGACTGAGTAAAAACATTTTAAAGCAGTACACAGTAGTAAATTTTGTACTAAAGTTCTGTTGTGTAAACAGAGCTTCATATGTCAGACCTCTCCTGGTTTAACCTCCTTCATCTTCAGAAGCATTTCCTCTTTCGCTGAAGATTTTCAGTAGGTGTGATGGCGTGTTCTTCTGCACGCTCTTCTGTTGGCTTTCTCATATCACCCATGTTCTGCTTTGTGCCTTGGGTTTCGTTTCTCCTGCCAGATCACACACCTTGAGTTCGCGCCCGCATAATACACGTGGATTACGCCTCACCTCCCCACCCCGGAGACTCAGAGGGGTCATGTCTGGACTTGTGCACCAACCCATTAAAACGCACTCAACTCTTAAGGGTCTTAAGGCTGCAAATCTGTGTAAAATCTTCCAGGATCACGAGCTCAGGGTATCCGTGTGTGGTGCTTCAAAAGAGACGGCAACGTGGAAGAGTTTTATTATATATTTATTTATGGAGTTTTATAAAGCATTTATTTTGCGTGTGTATGTGGGTGGCTGGTTTGTGTGTGTGAGAGAGAGGGAGGAAGAAAAGAAAACCTTAGTCATTAATCAATGTCTCAGACAGACTGTCATAAACAAGAATTATTCGGCTGAAGACTGTACTTACACAAGGTCCAGTTTTGCGCGAGCGTGCGTGCGTGCGTGCGTGTTTGTTAACAAACTTTAGAGAGGCCCTATAGCTGTGTTTTCTTCTGTACTGATCAGCAAGGACAGCTGAGTGTTTCATCTCTCCCGTCTTACGTGATCGTGATTATCAGTGATGGCGGCTCCCTCTAGTGGACGGTACAGAAAACAGGCTGCCGTAGAAACACTGACCATACGCCGAATATGTTAAAAAAAAAACGAAAGAAGACAAGACTTGCTGTGAACAAAACTGAGATTTGACATCATACATTACAGCTGTGTATTTGTAGTGTGTTTATATATAATATATTAACAGATACAGTGTAGTGGAAGCACTTTGAAAGTTACTGTAGTTGCCCCGCCCACTGTATAAAACACCAATCAGAAAGCTCCAGTAGCCAAAAATGTTTCATTGTTCATCAGACATTACAAAATTTACCCAGTCTTATCGGATTAACGTTAATTAAGGAACTGTGTTAAATTGTGGAAATGAATCCCTCAAGCGGTGTTACTGTTACGCAGTATACCAGAGCTGATTGTTTTCCCCTAGCAGCACGTCTTTCAAAGTTTAATTTCTCTTTATTTAGTCAGATTTATTAAAGCAGTACAGAGAAACATCGTTCTGACTCACTTTATGGCAGCTATAAACAGTCGTTCCTGCTCATTGCTGGGTAAATATCTGAGGGGCCCCAGCACCGATCACGGATCAGCTTGCTAGTGGTAAGCTCTTAGAAGTTCAACTTACTTAGAACACTAAAGCGACCGTAGACTATTGTACAATCTGGTAGGTGTCATGCTCTTCGTGCTGAAGGGACACTGAAGCGTGTGGCTCAAGCTGATTGGCTGTCTGAAGGACATGTTCTTGAAGTGTTCCTATAAATCCACTCAAACATAAGTGATGTTTTGCCTCCTAATTCAGTGCATTAAGTACAGATTTGCTGATTCTGACAGTCTTACATTATTTATTAGCTTTGTAGCTTTAGGACAAAACCAAGGAAGCAAACATTTGACAGAGAACTTGTCTGTGCTGATGAGCTGCTATCGGGGTAAAAGACGTCGTGTATTGTGTTGTGTTGAAAGGTGTTAAAAGGTTTTCCCTTCATATTGAAACCACAGGCGGTTATGTGACGCTGATTTATTGAGGCAGGGTGGAGCCCCGTGTCGGTTTACAGAAGTCGGGGCCAGAAAGAGAGAAAGTGAGAGACTCCGTGGTATCATCAGAGATTTATTAATGAACTCAGGTGTATCTTTTTTTTATTTTATTTTTTATTTTTTTGGACTTGGTGATTGAATGTTCAGCAGCACAGTAAAGCATCACGGGCCACTGCATCGTCTGCGCTTTTCTTTACTCGGTAACCATAACAGACTTTTCACTCACACAAACACTACTGAACACACACACACACACACACACACACACACACACCCTTCTTCTCAGTGTAATGAAGGTTTGGTTTATCTACTTGAGTAAAGTAAGGTTCTGGACTTTATTGTAATTTTTTTTTGTTACCCTGATAATTTCCCTTCAATTTAATTTATATTGTTTTGACTCAAGAAGTTTGTACTGATGATGTGTTCAGGTGATTATTTCTGTGTTGATTGTTCCTCTGATTCTGATTTTGGAGAAAAATAAAAAAGAATAAATAAAAGAAATGCAGAATATGCTCGTTTCTAATAATTCTCTCTTTGTTTTATAAGCACAAGACGCTTTATAATAATGAGTTTCTCTTTTTCAGATGTCTTGAGGGCTTAAAGTGTGTTTGCTTCCAAGTTATTAACTCTGAGAAGGGAAATAAGACAAGGTCGTGAATTACTGTAACGAGAACGAAATGATTTTATTTAATAAAGGTTTTAGTTTCAATATGAGGAGAAAAGATCAAATCTAAAAGTTTGTCGTTAAAACTTTTCCTAATTCTCACAGTACAGACTTCTGAGTGACGTTTGAGTTTATTATTTTATTTGTTTATATGTGGTGAATGTTTTAAATCACCAGCAGGTGGAGTTGATGCTCCGAGATCATGATTCAGTATCACGTTCAGCTCAAACACAGTGTGTAGCACCACAAAGACCTGCGTCTGGTCTTTACGTTCCTCGACACTCAGGGTTTCTAACAGATATGTGGCGAAAAAGAAGTTCAGTAAAACGTCGTCTGGCTCTGTATAGAACCAGAATGGGTTCTAAGATTATTTGTTCCTTCATTTATTCATTACCTTTTTTTTTCTTGTGATGGTCGTTTAATTAACTTGAAGAACCCTTGAGGATCACCTGGATGAACCTTAACATACACTGCTCAGTGAGGATGGTGATGGCTAACACGTTCTTCCTCCGAGATACACGTGAAACCCGACACGTGTGTCTTCTCAATCTCGAGTCACCGCACTTGAGGAAAGCTGTTTTCTGCCCTCTTCTGTATACTCAAGCTTACTAATGCAGACCGTCGGTCGGTGTCGCTGAGATTGACGAGGTCATAGACGGTCGCGTGTGTGTGACGTGGACGTTTTGTGTCACCTGTGTGTGTCTATGTGAGCAGGAAACTGAAACGTGTTTCTAGACAACAAACCATCAGGTGCACAAATTAAATTTGGGGGAAAAAAAAAAATGCAAAGTGGAACATGTCGAGGTCGGTTCTCTTTCCCAAGTTTGCGTGTTTTTGTGTGATTTATGATTATAACATCTGGCCTGCATAAAGCTCGTACAGGATGAAAGGAAAAAAGAGATGAAGATTTAGAAAGAGAGAACAACAAGAGAGCTGGATAGTCAGGAGCATTTCACTGGCTTGTATTAACCTTTTTCCACATCGTCTATTGTCGCCATGATGGAGAGACGAAAAGAGACGGGAGGAGAAACCCATTAGAGTGTCAAGACGAATCTCTCACTCTCTTATTCTCTCTCTCAGTCTGTCTTTCTTTCCCCACTACTTACTTTCTCTTTTACACCTCTCTCTCTCTCTCTCTCTCTCTCTCTCACTCACTCACTCCCTCTCTCCCCTCTGTTCTTTACTGTTATTGTCAGAGCTGAAGATCTGAGCGCTCCGTCTCCTTCCGTCTCCGTGTGTAAATGTGGACTCACTACATGATGAAATCAGCTGGTGGAATGTAAAAGCTCTTACTCTCTGCACTCAGGGCTTCTGAAAGTCTTCTTTATTTTTCTTTATTTTTCAGTCCTCAGACTATCAGACAGAGGGAAGTGATCATTTCATCCGTTTTGAACGTTAAAGTAAAGTTAAAGCGTTAAGTAAAGGGAAGAAGAAGCTCTGAGAGAAAGACGTGCATGCATGATATCCTCCCTCTTTATATCATATTCTCACACACACACACACACACACACACACACACACACTCCCTGTTACAACGTGTTCTCTGGGCAAGAAAACATTATAAATGAAGCTGATGAGGAAACCACTCTCACCTCCTCTCACTCTCTCTCTGACATATCTGCAGAGACAGAATAAAACACACACCAATCGTACACACACCCTAAACACACTGTACACACTCCATACACACACCCTAAACACACTGGACACACTCTGTACACACTCACTCCTCGTTCTGTCACACTCAGTCTGAGTTTTAAGATCGGACCACTCTTGGTCAAGTGACCTGAACAGTGAAGGTAAACAACATGTATGTTGCCATGGCAGCATGGTTCTTCTTTCCTGGTAAACAACGTCCATGTTGCCAAGGGAGAGCGGTCCTTGTATCTGGGAGCACTGAGTGTGGAAAACACAAAAAAAAAGCAAAACAAAAAACCCCAGAGTCTCTGCAGAGAGCGAGTGAACGTGGAGATGTTACGAAGGACAGTCTGGAGACAAAATAATTAAATGATTTATTAAAGGAAAATGAAAATGAAAAACATCTTGCCAAAAAAAAAACAGCAGCATATTTACTTAACCAAAAAACGTTTTTTTTTTTTTTCTTTTTTTTTCCATTAGTTCAGGAATGTTCCACTGGAGTGGCGTGAGAGATTTTCAGCATGACGGATAATACGGGAAAATCCTCATACTGAGAACATTAAATCATTTACGCACAGACCTCCATTTATGTCTGACGAATATAAAGGTTTTTCACTTGCTATTTTTTTTTTAAATCATGGATTCAAGAAATTCCTCACTCTTTCTTACTTCTTTTTCCAACGATTTAACAGAAAATACACCAAGTGAGTGAACACTTGAGCCACTTGAGCACAGCTGTAAATAACTCCAATTTTTTTTTTGCTAACAGGTTGAAAGTATTTACAGAGAAGCGAGAGAAAATCTTTCCAAAAAAATCATCCAGTAATCTGACAAAAACAGAACTACCGGAATATTCTCTATAAGACGCATCTTCTGGTTCAAGACTCGACTCGTGAGACACCGTTTTTCGTTTTTTTGTGTGTAGTGTTTGAGAGCATCTGTAACTAATCTATCATTCATGTTCTTCAATAATAATAATATAAATCATGGGCCACATCAGCAATCTTTTAAAGTATCCGAAATTAAAAAAAAAAAAAAAAAGACAAACCCAAACTCATTGTGTGTGCTGCACAGCTGTTTTGCATTTGCTGACACCCCAAAACTCCATAAAAGGCAAAGCTCACAGCCAGACTCACTTTAGAGGTAGTGTTAGAAGTGAAAGTTATACTTGTGTGTGTGCGTGTGTGCGTGTGTGCGTGTGTGCGTGTGTGCGTGTGCGTGTGTGCGTGTGTGCGTGTGTGTACCAAGAAAAAAAATAAAGTAACAGGTGGAAGATCAGACTTGAATTATAGAGATGGTACATCACACAGCTCAAACTGCTGAGTTTCACTTTATCTTGTGTGGTATCTCATTACGGTGTGTGTGATCTGGTTTAAATCAGTTATGTCTTGTATATTAATTTACACACTCAGGAGCACGAGTAGGATATGAACATTTTTCTGAGTTTCATGCACGGCAAGTTTCTTGCGTAAGCGCTTCTAGGTACTCTTCACGAACGTATCGGTCCTTATCCGGCTCGTCCTGGATGCTCGCAAATGGTTCACCGATAAATGTGAATGTTGATTCAGTTTCAGTATCCAGTACCCACCCCTATAACATGTAATCAGCCTCAGTCTCTCCCCACATGTGTGTCTGTCTGTGATCTTCAGCCCTTTCCTGGCTTCTTCCTCGAGTTGTTTGTTTGTGTGGAATTTCTCCTACGTCTCTGTGCACCAAGTTTGCAGCTCTGCCTCGAGCCTGTCCACATCCTGGCGATTTCTCTCATCCTCTCAGAAGGGTCATGTTCTGTATGTGCACTAGTGATGACCTTCCTCACGTTCATAAGGTGGACATCTGCTTTAGAAAACAGGCTTAGCTCATCTCTCCTCACCATGGCGACGGTCCACTTCTGAAGAGCTGAGATTGGCCTCTGCTACATGCCATATTTCTGCTAGAATCCATCCCTCCATCCCTCTCTGTCATTTAGACTGCAGACCTGGACTGTGTCAGCGTATACTTCATAATACAGAAGGTTTTGTCGCTCCACTGTGAAAGCTGTTCTGGTCCATTTCACTATTTCCGGGCTCTTTTAGAAAGCAGTAAAAATCAGCCTCCTACTTTTTTTTTGATGCAGACAGTCGACCACAATTGATAAAGGAATTGAGTGCTTACACACTGCCTTTTATTTGTTCATTTACTGGTTTGTTTTATTTATTTATTTTTTTTTAAGAAACCATTAATACAGTATTAAACAGGGATGATCTTAAAACGAGGACAAATGAGCGTCTGGCCACCTGGAAGTTAACTGTGCACTTTTGATTTTGTTTTTTTTTGGATTAATTCACAGAAGCCGAAAAAAATGTTAAGTTCAGATGAAATGATTTTGTGTTTTGTAGCGTAAAGTAGAGCACAAGATCTTAAACCTCATGAAGCTAGTCACATACCCTGGACCCTGCTTTCCTGCAGAGTGTCGATCAGATTGAGAAACTCCAACCCTGAGCAGCTTTTTTTTTTTTTTTTTCCTTCACTACATCTGTCTTCTTTCTGCCTCTACAGCTGGACCGAGTGAGAGTGATGGCAGCGACTCTGAGCTCAGTGATGCCAGCAGTGTCATTCATCAAAAGATGACGCTCGCTCTGTAAGGTAACTCTCTCTTAGTTTTATAATGCCATCACTTGGGCTGGTTGACAATATAATATCTATATTGTGAAAAACGTTGTCACTCTTATTTTATTTATTTATTTATTTGGGTACGAGTAAAATGTTGACAAAATGATTGAAAAAAAATAAATAAAATGTAATCTCAAGTGTTTTTTTTTTATTCTTTTTCTTTAATATAGATGTATATTAATAAAATGACACAAAATAATTTATTGTAAATATGATCGTATAATCCTCATAAATTAAATAAATTAAAATGTCCTATTTAAATCAGCACCAGCCGTGACTTATCATTGTTTATGTTGTGATTATTTTAGAAACATTAGAGGATATGTTCTTTGTCTAATTGGCTAATGTGTCTAAAAAAAAAAAAAAAAAAAATCAGCACTGGTCTCATCGTGTCTCTGAGGTTTTTTTTTTCCCCACCACATTATTTAGATTTATTTCTTCTCCTTCTTCTTCTTCTTCTTATTTTTTTTTTAACAGCTCGGTAGTTAGATTGGATTCTGCCTCAATTACTCCATTACTTTGCATAAAGGAGCTCGTCAAGCAAATTAAAGTACTTAAGTAGCGAGTGGACGGATGGAGCTTCGTGCTTACGTCATGGCAGATTGAACACGGTTCGAGCGGTTAAATTGTTGCTAGGCAACCGACTTTGGAAAGAACACCTAGTGAAAAATTCCTGTGTGTTTACTCCCGAGCTGCTAACCAGCAATATTTCAAGCGCCAGTTTGTTGGTCATGTGACATCATGACTACAGTTTGACATAGATTGCTAGCTATATTAGAGAAGATTGCTAATGGTGCACAGAGACATTAACGCTGTGCGTAAGGCTCCATAAACTGTGATTGGAGGATGAGATCAAATCTAAACCCCGCCCTTGTTGATCCACACGGCCCCAGGCTTTCGTAGTTCATGCAGTTGAGGTTTAGGATACGATTTTTTCAGCATTTGATTCAGACGTGATTACGCAATTATGAGTTAAAGGTACGCTCTCGTCTTCTCTTCATTTCACTCAGAAGAGACTCGGGTCACGTCCGTCTGCTTCAGCCTTGAATAATACTTCAATCTTCAACATACAAGCAAAATATTTTCCAGCCTGAAAGAGAAGGCAGGACTGCTTGTGCCGTTATTACTGTCTGTAATGGACGTTACTTACATTAGGGCATTGATTATTACTGAACCGGAGCGGAAGAGAAATTAAGTCGCTAATGCTGCAGTAATTATCCAGAACATTCAGTCCAAAAGAGCAAATTCTTCTTTTCCATCTGTCTTTTCTTGATCATTGTATTCTGAAAGAGATATTTTTTCCATTTTTTTTTTCAGAAAAATTCAAAATCCCAGATATCCATACTCTAGCATGACATGGAATCTAGCAACAGACATAAAGCACAAAGCTTTTTTTAACGGAGCCGGAATCAACAAGCTTGAGGTTTAGGAATAGAATATAAAACACAGGGTTCAAGTTTAAGTAGCGCAGAGCAGGACTCTAAAAATGTAAAGTGTAGAAATGAAATAAAAACCTTCAAGACACGATACCTTGAAAAGGTTTAAAACTAGTTTACAGGAGTAACTGATCAAAATTTGCTGTTTGCTTCGAGGAAATACAGCCAATATGTTTAAAAAGTTAAAAAGCATTCATACAGCCAGAGAGAAAGAAAGAAAGAAAGCACTGAAAAGATCGATAGAAAGAGAGATGCAGTGATGAGACAGACAGAGAGACAGGCAGACAGATGGGGTTACAGGGAGGAGAAAGATGTAACGAAGGATAGAAGGCTAGTTTCTTGACACTGTGTGCTTTTTATTTTCACCTCAGAACCAAAGGATTGTGGGAAATCTATTCAAACATTGGCTGGAACCTTTGTGTGTCTGAGAGAGATTTGTCAGTATTCTTCAGATGGAGGGAGAGACAGAGTGAGATAGAAAGGGGATCATTGAGGAAGAGAGGGAGGCAGAGAGGATGAAGAGGAGCGGGGAGGGAGAGTGAGCTGCAGCAGAGGGAGAGAGACGACCCTTTCTTTCATTCTTTGCAGTTTGTAAAGATTCAGGGTTCTCCGGTTCCCTTCAGAGCCGACTTCATCACCGGTGCTTCTGAGAGCCGAGATAAACGTCTGAAAGCTCTGAGGCGACCTTCTAGACAGGAAGTAGTGATATTGGGACAGCACTGTATCTCAGAACGAGGATATTAGCGATGTTGCTAACGAGATATTTATTGATGCCATGTTTTACACTTTATGGTCAGTAAGCTGTTACATGGTCAGTTTATAGTTGCGTTTAGAACGTCCTGTTCTCATTTACATTATAGCAGCTATAAACCGTCCCTCCTTCTCCAGCCTCTCTGATTTTTCCTCTCTGTTTTGATGGGAACAAACACGTCATGTTACGTAGAAACATTGGAGTGTAAACTCGTCACTCCTGAAGATGTCAGAGATCACAGCTTTGTCTCTGACTGTTGTGAAGCTCTGACACCGGAGACTCCTTCTGTAAATGTTAAACATCTCCAGACAAATATCAACGACTGCACGCGCTTTTATTTTCCTTTTCCATTTAAGTGTCCGTAGCACAAGCCACTGTGAACGAGCCGTCGCCATGGAAACGATAGCGAGTTATATAACCGAGCGCATTTATGTAAACCTGTGATTTGCAGCTGCACTGCTGTTAAAGAAAACTAATCACCCCCTGCTGACGAGGCTCCTGAAAGGAACAGAGATCAGCTTGGTTCTGAAGTACTGAGTGCTCTCTCTCTCTCTCTCTCTCTCTCTCTCTCTCTCTCTCTCTCTCTCTCTCTCACACTCTCTCTCTCTCTCTCTCTCTCTCTCTCTCTCTCTCACACACTCACTCACTAACTCACCTTCACACTTTGACTGTAGAGGTGCGAGCCCTGCGCTCTCTAATGTTTCGGTTTTAAGGAGGTTTTTTTTTCCCTGGAATACTTTCCAGAAAGTGCTTTCCAATGTTCTGAACACTTCGGAGGCCCGGTAGAAAGAAAGCATTCTGTAAATCAGCCTTTTTTTTTTTTTTTTCATCATCAGTCGTTCTTCTATAAAAAAAAACCAAAAAAAAAAAAAAAACATTTCTTGTCTTTTCTTACAAGAATTTCTCAAAGAAAAGGGCTCTCACTCAGGGATTTTTCCATTCACTCCTTCCGTTCTCTTCCTTGATCACCTCCAGAAAGCTGCAAGTCTGTCAGCTGGTTTGATGAAGCTCAGTTTACTGAGCGATAAAAGTTTATGACGTGCTTCAGTTCAGTCAGTGGTCTCATTCAGGTGACAGATGGTCAAGTGGACCGAGCGTTATGATTTAATGTCTGTTCTGAACACGTGACTGTATATACAGTGTGTATAATTGGACAACAGCATGCCATTTGTTTTGAAGCCTAAATTTGGTTGAATTGACCATTGAGTTTGCACCGTAGTTAAAGAGTGTGTCAGCGGAAATGACAGGCAGGTGGACACGCCCCTTTTTCCTGCTGCCATTGTGGATGTCGGGATGCTGCGTCACGCTAGACCACAGTGTTTGGTTAAACGTTAATGCGTAGTTTCTTTTATCTGAGCTAGGTTTTTACTAGCTAGGTGGCGGTAGCTTATTTATCCTGTTACCGTCTGAAAATGTCAGGCTTAACAATGGCCATAATTCACTCTCATCACAGTTTTTTCGGAGTAATCGTAGCTGCAGTGAGTTCTGCATCCGAATGGAGATGCGTGCTTTAATCTTCTCGTTTGTTTGAAGTGTAAAGGTTATGATAAGGATTAAAAACAGGCTGATGGAAACAGATGAAATATGTAATTCATTTCTTCACATTAAACAGCACACTGTGTAATAGGTCACATATTACACGGGACTGTCTTCACACGTGCTTTACTACGGCTCTCGTCATCTCTCTGCTTCAAGACCCCAACAGTTTTGTCCTTTTCTTTGCAAAACATTCAGACACAGGAAGTGAAAACTAGAACATCTAGTCCCGGTCAAAGTCTGCATCGCTACCAAACTTGCCCTTTGGATAGAGTGAAGCAAGCAGGTGCAGATTTATACCTTAAATCTGCTTCAGCACTCAGAGTTAATATTAAGTTGATGATGCCTTCCTGAAGGGTGAAGTGCAGTATTTTTGTAACAGAAATGTTGGCTGTAATTCAGATCGCAGGCCGTCGTTAACACGCTCGCTTTGACTTGTTATCGTTTCTATAGCAACAGCACGTTCACATAAACTCCACTTGCTCTAAGTCATATACTGACTTTAAAATGGCTATTTTATTGGGGGAATGTGTGCGAGAGCTTTTGACATGGTGAGGTTTTCTGGACATCTAATGGAAGGAGACTCCAGTGTCACAGATTTTCCCACGTTTTCAGGCTGGACAAGTTTACTGCTTTAACAAAACTTTTTTTTGTTCCACAACGCTGAGTGTAACAATAAACAGATAAAAACTACAATGTGAAATATTCTACTTTAGTCTCCCGTAACAGAGCGTTTTAGTCGGTACACACGCTACAGAGGTGCCGGGTTATTTGGAATACCTTGCGATCTGATTTGCAATGCATATGTAAATCTAATGCAAAAAGTATTGGCCCCCTCTCTACTGTAATTGAATTGCTATTGAGTAGGTTATATGTGGTTCTGTCACAGACAGATCTAAAACCTCATCTCCGAGCTGTCCAAGCCAACTGGCACATATCATGATGTTTAGACTCTAAAATTGGGCCTTTAAAAAAATTTGAACCTGCTTACGTGCCATTTTGTCTTGTCAGCACATGCTGTTCTTGTTTGTTCTTGCTATCACCACATCTGAAAGGAAAAAAAATCACAATCTGTGGCACGTTCTTCACTCAAAACAGCTTCTTCTGTCTTGACCTGTCAAGGTGTTGTTTTTGAAGGAAAAAAAAGCTATGGACAGGTTTTCATTGGCTCGTTTAGCACGAGCATTTTAAATGTCAAATCTGGTGTTGAGAAACATCATGCCGTTTCTCGAACAAACTTTAAATCCCTGCTATGAAGCATGCGTTTCTGAAGGCCGGTGATTAAAGTGCACCCTTGTCCCGGCTTTTAATGGGGTTTATTGGGAACGGTACGTTTGAGTCAGAACGCTTTTAGGCCGCGTCATCGGAGCAGTACGCAGATAGGCATCCTATTTTCACCACCAGGGGAGAGAGCTTCTCATCAGGGGAGAGATTAGTGCACACTGAGTTCTGAAAGTGCACATTTAAAGCCCTTTCAGTTTGACCACTCCAGCAGCGAGGTTTAGGCCAGGCCGCAGATACCTGGAATTACGCTGTGCTGTGTCCGTTTTCACTGAAAAAGCACAACGCCATGTATAGTTTCATACAATTCATGCTGACCAGCAGGTTGACCACATTAAAGCTTAAATTATTTTTGTTCTGTATAAGTACATATGCAAAACTAAGTCTGCAATAAAAGCATCTAATAAAGCAAAATAGATTTTTAGCCTTTTTTCCTTACTGTTGATGCAAATAAATGTTGTTTTTTTTTTGTTGTTTTTTTTATACAACCTTATATCAAATATTTTACACAAATAAGTGCCCAAAATGTTCAAATTAAAGGAGTGGATTGAGTTATACTCTACACTGCCACCTGTTGGCGCTGCAGTCAAACTGAAAGGAGACCCGCATGACTGACTGAACTGATGATGGGTCTGCACATCTTCAGCACTATCACATAAACACACCTCAGACGCATAGGACACTCGTAGTCTAAACACTACAACATGTGGTCTTTGAGTGGTGCAGTGGTTCATGGGTAATCTTCCCCAAATTTAGGTTGTATATTGGTTGGACATTTCACTGTTTAAAACTTAATAGGGAATCTACAGAGAAGTTTGTATACTGCACTCTGAAATCTGTAAGTTTGTTTTCTGGTTTCTTTCCATCATTAATCACAGGTTAATTTTTTATATATATATATATATATATACATATATATATATATAATAAATAATTCTGACGTGTTTTATGGTTCTATCACGTCATGCTAGGTGTTCAAAGACTGTTGATCTCTAACTCTGGGCAAAGAAGTGTCATTGTATGGAGAATTACATACTCTAATGAATAATATGCATGTTTTTCTCTCTCTCTCTCTCTCTCTCTCTCTCTCTCTCTCTCTCTCTCTCTCTCTCTCTCTCACACACACACACACACACACACACACACACACACACACATACACACAGAGCTAAACTTGTACTTTATAGTTCTTTGCCAGCGATAACCTTCCCCACAAGGACAGCTTTGCTGTGAGAGAATGATAATGACCTCCATTTTTCTAGGAAATTTAAAAACACTGACTGAACAATCCCCTTTGCCCACACTTTTAAATTGTATATCATGATTTCAAGGTGCATTACTGTCTCCTTTTATTAATAACAAAAACATCCGACTGGAACATTTCATCCTGAGGTGTAACAAACAGCGAGAGAGAAGATAGCAACATGTTGTTTATAAAAATATATTCCACATATTTTATATATTTATATATATATATATTATATATTTATATGATTTGTTAGTGCTTAGTGAAAGGAAATGGTAATGTTTCAACATACAGATCATCTATACAATTGTGTGCTTTCTAGCAGCAGTTTGTAGAAGATCTGAGGGTCAGGGTGCACATAGTTTTGGCCTCATCATACATTGAGCATTGCATGTAGTCTACAGAACAAGAGAAATAATGGCGGATCATAACAGGTTTAAACAGTACCCCATCCTCGTTTAATTAATTAGTTTCATAGTTAATTAGTGCTAAAATACGCCGTCTAGAGTAAGGTGGTAGAATTTACAGCGCGCTCCCGCTGTACACGCTCTCGATGCGCAGTGCACGTCGCCCCGCCCACCTCTCCTCTCCTCTGCTCACCACGCGCGCGCCTCTCGCAAATCACCAGTTGATCAGAGTAGAAGAGTGAAATCAGCAGCGCAGCTGTTCTAATTTAGCGGGTGAGTCTCAAAACGAATTTGCTTTTAAAGTCCTCCTTTGCTTTTATTAACGCAAATTGTCGAGTATTATTCTAGTTTTCAACTTATTTTCAAAAGTTAGTAGTATTAATTCATTTTGTGAGCGTTTGTTTTGTGCAGTCGCGCGCACAAGCCAACTGTCACCTCCTGACAGTTTCTCACTCGCCTCAGAATCTCAAATAAAACTTTAGCATCGTTGCTAACTGAATCACGATATATTTTTTAACGCCTGTTCACTACAAAAATGCCACTAAACAATTTTTTGCATGCATTTTGGATGCATTGTAATTATGCTTAAAAAAATTATTCACCTGTAAAAGACGTCGAATTCACTCATCAATTCATGTATATGGCGTTACATTTAAGGTTATTGTTTATTTATTTGTTTTTTATGTGATGTTTCAAATGAGTCAGAATATGGTCAAAGGGCAAACACATGGATCGTGTGTGTTGGGTGTTTTGACTTAGTGTGATAGTCAGGAATTATTGTAATTTGATAATTAGATTTAGATTCATTAATGAATAATATCTTTAAAATTCAGTGTATGGGTTATTTATCTTGGAGTAGAATCTGAAATAGTAAGAATTTAGCTTGAATAAAACGTTTAAAATTGAGAAATTCAAGAGTGAAGGAGGCAACATGGGAGATAAGGACTTTATACACTTGCTGATAATTGCATGAACAGATAATTTGATAGCTAAACACCCTTTATTGTTTTGTACAGTTCAGAGTATATCCAGTGTGTGTACATACACACACACCAAGGGATAACCTTAATGAGTGCAGCAGGTGGAGTGTGACTGTCCAGAATGCAGCACAATACACACTTGTACATGCTTACGGTAAATAGGATGAGGTTCAAACACAACTAAGCACTTGTTGCTGCATTATTTGTATCTAGATTATTTGTATATCTAGCAAATATGCTAGACATATTTGTGTACAGATGAACCCTGTGTGTGTGTGTTGGTGTTAGTGTGTTATGAGTAAGAAATAATGCACTCCAGTATGTGCTTTTATATGAAAGTAACGCATGTCACGGTTGTATGATGTGGCACGACATGCAGCAGAGTATTAGTCATAGATTATGTGGTCCACCGTACAAGTCTGTGTGTACGAGCTGTTACTATAGTAACAATAACGTATTGGGAGAAGTGCGTTAATTAACCTATTGTTCTTGGTACCTCCAGAACTGTGTACGATCCATACCATCTAACCAATTAAAAGGTGTACATATGACACGCCTTCTGACCTATCAGATTCCAGAATTTGATCTCACTAAGGTGTAAAATATATTTAATGGATTCTTTTTATTAGCTACAATCCAGAACAAGTATTAGTATTATTTTCAGACTTGTTTCTACCTAAAAAAACATATAAAATTTTACACTCACTCAGAATTATCAATAAAGTTTTTCCCCATTAAATTGCCAGCCGTACAGTGGAGTTGCACTGTTTCATATTCTGTCATATTTAAAAATAACACTCAAATACAAAGCTGTTTAAAATAAATAAATAAATAAAATTATAAAATAAAAAAGAAGCTTATTTTCTAAAAAGATATCACAATATTACCATTTCACCCAGCCCTATTTGTGAAGATTTTCAGACATTTCACTTCTCTCTCTCTCTCTCTCTCTCTCTCTCTCTCTCTCTCTCTCTCTCTCTCTCTCTCTCTCT
>JAOTRN010048095.1:0-15780 GCA_028566695.1 Bagroides melapterus | reverse complement strand
ATGTGTTGCACTTTCCCTTTTACAGAAGAGAAAATAAGGGCGAAAACACTGTGTAAATCCTGTTTTGTGTGTTTATCGGGTATGCTGTTTTTCACTCATTGTTAAATTTATTTTACTGCTAGAGTTTTGTTCATTTTTCTCGCTTTTTTTCCCCTTTCTGTACTGTCTCCATATGGAAGAGAAGAGAAAATAAGGGTGAAAACACTGTGTAAATCCTGTTTTGTGTGTTTATGAGGAGAGAGAGAAGAGCTAAACGAAGAGTCGAAACACCATTTGATGTCCGTGTGATTATAAAAAAAAAAGAACACAACGCAGACGACACATGGAGTAAGAATCTGAAATGTAACAGGTGAAAATGTTAGGATATATATTATTGGACTGACCTCACATATTTCAGTTTGAAGCAAATTCATATAACTGCAGTTTGATATTGTATACAGAAATTACATCTCTCCAAGTAATTATAGCAATATAAACACTACTGTTTGTCCTAATGCCCTAAATGCAATAACAGTATTAGCACATTGCTCCCTTGTCTTTGGGAATGCTCTTTAACCTCTGCACTCCTGTTGTTTCCTGGGTATATTGCTCTCTTTATTCCAACTTTACTCTGATGTCTTTAAACCATCTTAGGTAGAGGGGGGCACGGTGGCTTGGTCGTTAGCACTTTGCCTCACACCTCCAGGGTTGGGGGTTCTCCCCTGGTCTGCCCCTGGTCCAAAGACATGCATAATAGGTGGATTGGCATCTCTAAATTGCCCATAGGATTGAGTGAAAGTGTGAGTGTGAATGTGGCCCTGCGATAGAGGGGTGACCCTTCCAGGGTGTATCCTTCCTTCACCCAGAGATGGTAAGAAGTGATTGACATTGAGTGTAATGGAAGATGGTTAAAATCTCTGACCTTCAAAGTAAGAATAAAAGTGACTTGGATAGACAGATGGGTGGATGGAAAATAGGGTATACGTTACACAACTGGGAGTAATTTTACTGGAGAAAAATTAATCAGTTTATGTGAGCATATTTAACAATTTATTAAAATGCTTTGATTACATTCTGATCTTGTGAATTTAAATAATTATTTAATGAATTTAAAAACCCACACTAAAATTGGATGCTCTTTATTGTGAGCAGTGATGTGATGTAATGAAGTAAAATTACTTAGTTTACTTAAGTATTTTTTGAGAATTTTTGTTCTTTACTTGTTTTTATATTTCTGTCAACTTTTACTTTTTCTTCGCTTTTTTTAAAACAAATTCCATACCTTTACTCTGATACATTTTCTATTCTGCATTTTCATTACTTACTACAAAAAAACAAAATAAAACCTACGTCCAAATTTGCGGTAAAGAAAGTTTGTGGTCAGTGATGACTTTAGTCTTGGCATGTCTGATACAAGCAGGTCAAGAGAGTATAGCTGCAGCATGGCAGCTGCAACATCGTGTAGCAGTAGTGACACTGCCCAAGCACCCAGTACAGCTTTCCCAACACCTTTGTTATCAAATAACTTAGAGAAGGACCACCCATGGCCATATCTACAAAACATGTTTTCCTTTCTTGGTGTGAAGGATTCTTCATATCGAATGAAGTGCCTCTTATGTGTACCAAAAGAAACCAAAATACTGGCATTCAAAAACTCACTGTCAAACCTGAAGAAGACTTTTGCTCAAGTAGAAATACAATGGGTGACTTTAACTTTTACTTACATTTAACATTTATGGCATTTAGCAGACGTCCTTTTCCAGAGCAACTTACATTCATTTTTTTATACAACTGAGCAAGTGAAGGTTAAGGGCCTTGCAAGCTAGGGATCAATAGTCTGTTTTGGGTGGGAAAGAAGGGAAAAAGAAGGGGAAGAAGGGGAACGTCACAAAAACTTGGGAAAAGAAAAAAAAAATAAAATAAAAAGGTAGACCCAAATGCGGGGATAGCATCATGCATGAATTATTTAACATGAAACAAGACAGATTAACACTGGGGAAAAACGGGGCAGAAAAAGAAACTGAAACTTTTACAGGACGCCGGACAGAGACAAAACAAAGAGGAGGAGTCTGCATGGCAAAAACTGTGTAGCTGTGTGGCTTAAATAAAAGACACATGATTAAACACATAAGGAACAGGAGTGCGAAGAGGGGAAGGAGCAAGACAAGGGCAGGGCAAATACTGACACAAGACAGGAAAACTGGGGCACCCCCCAAAGTCCCAAATAGTTCCAGATCCTGACAGGGAAGGAGATTTCCCAGAAAAACGTGTTTCTTTATACAAAATTCACCGTAAATTCAAGTCCCCCTTCCAACAAGACTGACTCGTTTCAAAACCCATCAGAGACAAAAATTAAACACGCGCCATTGCGATCCTTCTCCCTCTCACTCCAGTTCTGGCTTTGCACTGCTCACCTGTTCCCAATTTTCTTCTCTCTTCTTCCGGTATTTATTGCCTCTTTGTTTCTTCCTTCCTCGCTGGATTATTGTCTCTTTTCCATGCTCTTCTGGCGCTTCTTGGTCTGAGTTCTTTTCTAGTCTTCGTCTTCCCCATTCTCGCCCTTCCTTCTTCCTTTTTTTTTTTCTCTGGCTTTTTTGCCGGTGTTTTTTGGCTTCACCTCTTGAGCGCTTATTGCCACACTTTGTTTTTTTTTTTTTTTTCCTCATCGGACTCCTTTTTTCCCCCTTTGGATTTATGGACCTAATTCCTTTGTGGATTATCTGATGGTGGGAGTCTTGCGGTCTCGTATCTTCGTTTGCCGTTGTTGGATGTACCTTTTTGGCCAAGTATTCTTTTGGCCGTATCTAAGCGTAGCGCTTACGCCTTTGATCTTTTTTTTGAATGACTATTTGTGCTCTGAAGCTTGGAGTTCCGTCGCTGTATATTGGGATAACTATTGTGCCATTTTTCCCTTTTTTCAGAGACTTTGGACTGGTTCTGATCTTCTGTTTTTTTGAGTTGTTTTTCTTTCAGCCTCCCCTGCCTTTGCTCATTGTAATGGCCGCTTTACGTATTAGTGTTATTGTTTTTGGTTCTTGTTTTTCCCTTTTACTTTTGCCAGTGTTTCTTTCTGATTGTCTTCTTTTCTCTCCTTTGCCTGCTTATCCTTCTGGCTCTGATCATTAAAGGGATTCTTCCCTCATCTCTGTCTCCCTCTCTCTCTGTGCTCTCCATTGTCCCTGTGACAGAATAATCCAGCCACTGTTATGGATCGAGCAGAGCTGCTCCGCCTCCACACTGCCGTTGAGAGCCAATGGGCTCTCCTTGGCTCTCACCAACATGATCTCCAGCAGATCAACCAAGCCCTCCAGTCTATGTCCTCCACCTTGGATACTCTCTCATCCTCCATCCAGGAGCTACAGAATGGGGCACCCCCCCCTCCCAGTTCCTACCCCAAGCCCAGCCATGACCCACATCACAAGCTTGGAGCCTCGCTTGCCTGCCCCGCCCACTTATGATGGCAGCCCTGGCACCTGCCGCTCCTTCCTCTCTCAGTGTTCCCTGGCTATTGAACTCCAAGCTTTGTCATTTCCCACGGAAAGGTCTAAGGTGGCCTTCGGGTGGGCCACAGCTCTCTGGGACGCCCAATCGCCCAGTTGCTCCAGTCTGGCTTCTTTTACCGGTGAGATGTGGCGAGTGTTCGATCGTTCCCACACTGGACGACAGGCTGCTGTGCAGATACCTCATCTCCATCAGGGTACACGCTCCACTTATGACTATGCCATAGAATTTAACACATTGGCTGCCTCCTGCAGATGGGACAACCAGGCCCTCTGTGATGCCTTCATTGACGGTACTGATATCCTGATCTTCTCCCGCTCCCTCGATGATCATGTGCCTCATGTCCGCCAGGTCCTGCAAAGGTTGTTGGAAAACAAGCTTTTTGTTAAGGCAGAGAAGTGTTTCATCAGACTTCCGTCTCCTTTCTGGGGTTCAAGATCTCTCCTTCCAGGATCCAAATGGAACCTGCCAAAGTCAAGGCGGTTTTAGATTGGCCCGAACCTAACTCCTGTCAAGCCCTCCAGAGGTTCTTGGGGTTCGCAAATTTTTATCGGAGGTTTATCAGGAACTATAGCACCTCTTGACCCTCACCTCCACCAAACTGCCCTTTCACCATAACTATATACACAAGTTATTAATGATAATAAAATAGTAACAAAGCATATAAATCTATAAACAAAAAACTATCAATATTTATATTACATGTACCATAACAACAAATAAAAGTGACAGAATTACAATATATTAAAAGCACACAACAATAAAAAATCACACATCCAAATAAACTTTTAACATTATATATTTACGTGTAAAATATCTATATATAACTACATAAGAATACAAAAAACTATATACAGTATGTCAGGATCTTGGACCTTTTTGGGACTTTGGGGGGGCGTTCTGGTATTCCTGTCTCATGTCATGTTTGTTTATGTTGTGTTTTCTCTTCAGGTGTCTGCCCCACCCTTACCTTCTCTATCCCCTCACCTCGCCGCCTCACCTCTTGCCCACGAAGGATGTAACAGACCCGAACCTGTTTTTCTTGCCTTGCTTCATCCCCTTTCTGCACACCTGTTCCTTATGTGTCTGATCATGTGTTCTTTATTAACCGCCTGCCGCGCGGTTTTTGCCGTCGCGGAATCCTCGTCTTTGTTTTGTCCCTGTTTGGCATCCTGTTTGCCCAGTTATGTTGCTTTTTCAGCCCCATTTTCTCCCCCAGTGTTTTTTGTCTTGTATTATGTTAAATAAACCATGTTTGACGCTATCCCTGCATTTGGGTCTGCTCCGTTTTTTTTATTTTATTTTTTCCAAGATGGTGGACCATCACAGAGGGTGGAGTGCTGCTGGGCTGCGGAGTGATGGTAGTGGCTGAGGGTCCAGGGACCTCAAACACAGCAAATGTGGGTTTGGAGTGGGCACCAGGCATGATAAAGGTGCTTGGTGAATTGAGAGCAGCACTGGCTTTATCCATGATGCTTAGTTGAGGAATCAGCAATCTCTGCTTTGGTTTGTCTGTCTTAGGTGGATTTGAGGAGGACGTGGAGTTTAGGAGTCTCTTGAGTCTTGCTTGGCAAATGGTGTTCTGTGGCAAGTTTTTAGGTGTGGAATTGTCCTTGGTATGTTCATTGTGCCACTGAACCAGAGTGGTCTGGTTCACAGCCACCAGCTGCAAGTTAGTTTTCTGCATGATGGCCCCATTATTCAGGATTAGCTGCTGGATCATATGGTAATCATGCAGAATTAAGGACCATCTGGTAACTGATCCTTTGTCCTTCCTCCTTGGTTTTTTGTAAATCCTACACAACCTTATGAAAATGGCTTCCACAAGTCTGGTCACTGTGCAGGTGAAGTGGTCAATGACAATACACACTGCTTCAGACTGTCCACTCCAGGAGTAAAAATGGCTTTCTTCTTAGGAAAGCGAAACCTCCCTGTGGTCAGGCTTTTCCTGTTGTCTGGCAGCAAACACCACCTGCTTCTTATCAAAATCTAACAAGTTCTCCCAGAGGGCCACAACATCATTGACCTGAAAAAGACATGAAAACCATTTTAAATACAAGATTCTTTCTTCTCCTTTACATTCCCTCTTAAAAATGCCACTCACCTGTTCACTGCTGAGAGTTAGAGCTGTTTGACCCCTCAGTTCCACCAGGTAATCAGCCAGGTTGTCGACCCAGTCCATCCCTGCTACATTCTGATCATCCACAGCCTAAACCATGATGAATAAAATATCAGTTAAGAGTCTGCATTTATGGCATTATAATTCAAACAACAGCTACAGTGTTTATAGTGATAGCACAAAATGCATTATTATACAAGGGGTTTCTCATACCAAATTCTCCTCACTAACTTGAGTGGGAGCATCTCGAGCACTGGTATGAGGCAAAACTGATGATATATCAGTGGTTGTCAGGGTGGAGGAGGATGTGGCAGCTGGCTGGGCAGACAAGAAGGCAGCAGCTGGCGGAGCAGACAAAGGCACTGCAGAGGAGGAGGTGGCAGCTGGCAGGGCAAACAAGGGCACTGCAGAGGAAGAGGTAGCAGCTGGTTGGGCAGCAGAGGAGGACATGACAGCTATTATGTGGTCTTCCACTGAGCTCAAGGTAGGATCTTTGATCAAATCCTCCTCAAATCCTTCATCATATTGGGGATTCACATTAGCTTCCTCCAGATGCTTTTGTGTTTCTTCAGCATCTGAGTACACCCTCTGAAGTGGCTGTCCAGTCTGTGCAAGCAAGTAATTCACTCCAATAAGTTCCCCTAAAGAAAACAAATTCAGATTAGTAAACTGATTATGTCCGACTTTAAATGTTTTTATTCCCCATTGAGGGTCTTACCAGTGTACTTTGCAGGGGGGTGGAAGCTGGGAATGTATTTCCTCCCAAGCACCTTTAAACTGTTTGTATTAACACAGTGAACCACCTCCCCTCCATAGGTGTGGAAAGAAGATGGTTTGCTGCTTAAGGAAGCTGCTTTCCAGTCCTGGTCCCACCTGCACAAGCCTTCTAGAAGATATAGCTGAAAAATTCAGGGCATTTGCCCTTGTACCTATTAAAAAATAAAACCCATAAAAATGAATATTATAAGAAGGCATATTAAAAGTAGCTAGCTAGTACCTAGCACACCTGTACTTGGTGAGCATTATCTCTCCCTTAGTGGTGTGGGTACCTGTCTCAGTTTAGAGAGACACTCCTGGCACATTCTGGATGCACATCACATGTCTCCTCTGAATATGCCATATCTCCATTCTCATAGAATGTGCCAGGAGAGGGACACCCATAAGGTCACGATCCTTATCCTTCAGCTCTTTCAGTACCCGTTAAATCAGCCAGACTGTGGTCTCCGCTCTATGGGTCCTCTGAAGGCAGTACAGAGCCAGCACGCTCTTTGAAATCCATCTGCTCACCAGGTCATCAGTGATGGTAGGCAGTTTCTCCTCTTCCAGCTGCCCTCTGCCCACCACAAAAGCGCAACATCCTGTGGGTCCCACTCAAATATGCAGACCAGATCAGGACCTTCTTGGGCAGTCAGGGCACTGATGAGAATCTCACCTCTTTCGTTGCCAATAGAGGACAACCACTGTGAAAATCACAAAGAATATTCACATCTAGCATTAACAACAATACATTTCATAGCTTCACAGAAGTTATGTGTCCATGAAAAAGTGTCAAGATCTTACCTTTCTTGTGGAATCCATTTTTAAAATTCTCCCAAACTTTGAGGTGAGGCTGGTTTTAATGTGATCCAGATGGCTCATGATGACAGTAATGTGGCATGAGAAGGAGGAATCCACACGAAGAATGCAGTCAGAATAAGGAGTGAGTTTAATGAATAGTTTTTTAGCAGTTGAACAGTAACCACGACTATAATAGATTCCAAAGTTCACAGAGGCGGACTTAGAAACGTCTATAACAAAGGCATCAACAAAATAATCCACACAGGAAAACAGCCGAGTTCAACAATAGTTATCCAAATGTCCCGGCAGGGGAAAAACAAAGCATGTAATCCACACTAGAAATACAGAGTTCAAAAGTAATCCAAACGTCCTGGCAAAAAGGGAAAAAAAACAAAGCACGTTTAATCCACACTGGAGATACCAAGTTCAAAAGTAATCCAAATGTCTGACAAAAGGGAAAAAAACAAACAGAAGCAGTATAATCCACATTGGAAAACTGAGTTCAAACAGTAATCCAAACCAGCAGGAAGTCAAGCCAGTGGCAAAAGGCGCAGCTAATAGCCACTATCACAGAGAGCTAGGTGGGAGGAGAATGCCGAAGCGTGAAGCTAACCTGGCATAGATCCAAGACGGGCGAGGCAGCGAAATCCAAAAGGAGGTCGGCAAGAGCAGAGGTTATTTGTGGATTATTTTGTTGGTGCCTTTGTTATAGACGTCTGTTCGTGGAAACAGGCGAGACCATCTAATGAAGCCCCAGTGAGGTTATACTTGAGGTTTCATGCAATTACTTATCTGGAATGGATGTAAAAATAAACTAATGTGTGTTTATATAAAAGGTTTCATTAAATGATCAATCAGCCAGTACAACTACCAAAAAATGTAAATAAATCACACGAGTAGATTGTGTCTTACTTATATATCATGATTGGGCAAAACAGTCTCTGGTGTGGCAAGTCAAGCTGATTCAGGACAGTCTGGCTTGTGGAAATGTAATTCACACATCAGACACTACATCTGAGTGTCTCTGTCACCATCAGGTAATATCTGTCGATGTCCAGCACCCTCAGATGGCATGTGGGAGGAGGCAGATGAGGGCTGTAAACACATTTTAACATTTTTACGTATTTTAACATAATAAAGAGAATACATATGATCTGGTTATTTTTACTAACTTTTTTTTTAAAATTACCTGATGCCTCCTTGGTATGTTTGTGTTAGGCTTGGCTGCAGCACTGAGAGTCCCTCCAAACTGTGGCTTTGTTCACACCTAACTACTAACAATGGATGTTACAGAAAAGTACAAGTTTAAAATCATGCAATTGTTTTAGGTGTGAACTACTCTTGAACCCTCACACACTTCTGAACAATTAAAAAGACAAAGGAGAGGTGTGTATAGTATAGATGAGTCCATTTAATCAAAACAACGATCAGATAAAGCTGTAGCACCAGTTGTGGAGGCCGGCTGATCTCTGGTTCCCTAAGAAGTGGTGAGAAAAAAAACGGGTTCACAACTTGAAGAAAGGCAGGTTGTAATTGAAAAACACAAAGGACTGAATTACATACCTTGGGAAGATGAAATCCACAAAGACAACACGGGACACCACCAAAAAGTTATGTCTGTCCACAGGCATGCATTGGACATTTAATTGGTTTTATGTCTTTTCCACATATACCAGCTGAAACAAGTCATGCCACTTCTTCTGGCGAGGAGAAGGTCTGTTGCCAGCTTCAGATGGCCACACACCCATGCTGGCAAACTGCCTCAGGCGGGATATCCACTCCTCATCCCCCATGGCCTTATGAGACTTTTGAGGCTTGAGCATATTGAGAACTTCACACAGAACCTAGTGGTTGTAATCCTGCAGAAAATAAACAAATTCAACAGTTATTTTACTCAATTCAATTTAATTTTTCCAGCTTAGTTGTTTTTGTTTGCCCACTGTGGGTTCTGAACAGTGTCTATGAAGACAATAGGCAATGCATTAAATATAACAGAAGCTAAATTCAGCATGTTGAATAATTATAGTGAGGCTACCTATACCACATCCTTACTTGAGTAATTTTCTAACAAAATACCTGTACTTTTACTCAATTGTGGGTACTTTATACAAATATCCATTTTATAATGGATTAAATAGTGCATCCTGGAACAATTGTATTGTCAGCTATGGTTACTTTGAAGCGGAATTATTAAAATATTCCACAGTAAAAAAATTGCTTTCTGGATAAATTATATTACAACCATAGTGACTTTGAAGAGGAATATCTTCATTAGTCTACAATAAAATTAATTAATCATTTTTCCTGGTTGAATACAATTTTGTGTCTATTAAATCTTATTTCCCCATTCTGAAAATGAGCAGGGATGTAAAAAAGTTTAGCCTTTATACTGTGATTCATTATGTTATGTAATCATTTTATATGACCATTTTGTAGTACATATTTTTTGCTGTGGTTTAGGAGCTTGCAGATCTCACTATTCCAGTTAAATATCTCAGTTCAGTTTGTCTGAATTGTAATGAGTTTTCTGACTTGTGTTTGTGTTTTTGGATTTGTAATTTTCTGAGTTGTCACTGTGTGTTCTGATTTGATATTTTGTGTTTGGATTTGTTGTTTTGCTTTCGGATTTGTTATTTTGTTTTGCACTTCCCAGAAAATGAAATATTATCTGTAGAATTGTGCTTAATGAGCAAAAGTAGACTAGACAATTTACATTGCAAATGCTATATACAGTGCAAATGAAATATTATCTGTGTATTAGTAGAAGGTGTGCAAAAGTGGACCACTACAAATGCTCCCAGTTTGATGAACGAAGGTACAATAAATGCATGTGAAAGAAGAAAGTTGGGTTATTTGTTAATGTCCAAGGAGGTGGATAAGATACCATGGTGGGCCCTGGATATTGTACATGAGGCCAGTTGCAGATGGAGAGAAACTGTTTTTTTGGTTTGTGCGGTTTTATTCTAGATGGACTATAGCTTCCTCCTGGAGTACCTCAAAAATATTTTGTCTGGGGTGAGTGTGGTCATCTACAATATTAACTGTCCACTTCATGGTTCTCAATGTGTATAGGTCCTGAAGAGTTGGACTATCATAGATAACACTTTGATGACACTCTGCAGTCTGGTTTTCTCTGTGGCAGTTGCAGCATATCATGTGTTTAGTGAATATGGACTTGATAATGGAGGTCACCAAAAGGGCACCATCATTGTCTTTGGTTGGTTGAGCTTGGCCATAGGAGTGGCCATAGGAAGTACAGCTGCTGGTATGATTTGATCAGAGAGTTGATGTTCAGCACCCACTTAAGGTCATGTGAGATGATGGTTCCCAGGAACCAGAAGGTCTCCACAGTACCATCTCTTGATGATGGGGTGGGCGGGGGTTGTTAGAAGAGTGTGAGGCTTTAGGTTTGCAGTTTGTGATCTATCAGAGCCAGCATACAGTTGTTTAGCTTCTCTCACCACCTTGCTAAACTTGTATTTTGACAAATTAAATTTGATGTTGTACCCCATCTTAAACACAACTTCCTTCTTCTGCCTTACCTGTCTGAATCTATCTTGTGAACAGGGTTTGTCATTATTGTAACTCACTCTGGTGTGTGATGAAATACATCCTCACATAAGCTTATGTATGATGTTACAGTCTGTGTGTACTCATCCAGACTATTGGTAGCAGCCTTGAATGCATCCCAGTCAGTACAGTCCAAGCATGGCTGAAGATTCTCCATAGCATCCCTGGTCCACTGCTTTGATGTCGTCACTTCAAGATAGAAGATACTTATCTTCTGCCTGTAGACCACCATACAGAAAAAGCTGTCTGAAATGAGTATTTCTCAGCTTTCTGGTCACTCCCCATAACCCTATTACACCAGCTGCCCTGTTCTTTGTCAACGCATTCACTTTTGCTTCACATGACATTGACAGGGGTGGTGGTAAAGGTTCAGTGTGTGCTTTATAAATCACAATTATCTAAATATTGTGTGTACATGCATGTGGTTTAAATTTGCTTCTCCATATATGGAGCTGAAGACTGCCTTTTTTGAATATTTATGAGCTCACTGCATATTTAAATAGGCAGTAATTTTCAAAGATTTGTTGGGTAAATCATAAATTAAAATGCTTAAATACACAATGTAAACATTATTCATTCACATTCATTTAGCGTTTCACAATAAATATCTTCAGAGGTGACTGTGTTCAAGATGTGTATTTCAGAAATGTACATAAATCATGCAGTAATCGTGGAATGCCTAAGAGTCCGATTTGTGGTCCAAGTGGGGAAGAGGGATGTGCATCCTATGTGCCACCACCGCCATCAAAATGTACATCCTGTGTGTCATGACCGCTGCCATCCAGGACGTCACCAACGACATCCTGTGATACACCACCGCTGTTCAATATGTTCCCATCCTCCGAGCCATAACCAAGCACTGGCCCATCAAGGTGCGTACTGACAGAGGAAGTAATGCAGACCCAGTGGCACATGGTCCATCCCGTCTGCTCTGAACTGAAAGAAAAAAAGCATATTATCAGAAATAATTGGTTCACTTAAAGAACTTGTAAATAAATAAAATATTGAATTAATTCACTTGCCATTTCCACTTCACTTGCCACTTGTTACATTCCACCTATTATTTTTAAATGCAGGGTCAAGATCACTGTAGTCTGAAGGGCTCAGTGGGACAGGTAAATCGTGTCTTTGTGCAATGTTGTGTAGCACTACACAAGCCACCACAATACAGCACACTTTTTTAGGGCTGTACAGTATGGTCCCTCCAGACCTATCCAAGCACCTCCACCGTCCTTTCAACAGACCAATAGCGCGTTCAACCACTGACCGTGTCCAACAACGTTTGTCATTGTACCGCCTTTCTTGTGCAGTCTGGAGTTTGGTGAAGTGAGCAGCCAGGTTCTGAGGGGGTAACCACTGTTTAATTAGAAGTATTTTAAAATAAAATATCACCATCTAAAAGTATGTTAAAAAGTTACACAATTACACAGAATTTCATGAAACTACAGTCTTTCCAAGTAACCCTCTATCCTGCACACATCCTGTTTGCAGTCTGTTCCCTATACTGCTGTTGGATAAAATGTAGGAATCATGAGTTGACCCAGGCCATCTCGCAACTGCATCACATATGCTTTGCACATTCACTGGAAATGTTTTCGGTTAACAAAAGCAAATTCATTCCCAGATGGTGCCTTTATTGCAACGAGTGCAGTCAATTGCACCGATTACATTGGGAAAACCGGTGATTGCTGCAAATTGCCTTGATGTTAGCTTGTTCAACTTGTGCTAAAGGAAAATTAATGTATCGGAGTGCCATCCCTATAATGGCATCCCATACATGTAGCATGACACAACTCAGGGATGACTGTGACATCTCTAGTCGGCCTGCCAACTCCCTCCAAAAAGAACCAGTGGCCAAGTGGCCTAATGTCGTCAGTATTTGCAAAGGAACAGATAGAGCATGATTTCTTCATGAAGGGCTCTCCAATATTGGCCGTAATTCAGAACACATTTCCAAGAGGATGGCCCTTGGGAATAGAAATCGTCTCATAAGCCAATCATCATCATGAGCCAAGAAATCCTCACGACCCCTGAAAACTCGCTCTCTCCGCCTAGTGTCATTGGCAAGGTCTTCTAATAGTGTGAGAGCACCCACTGTCTCAGTGTCCTAAAACACTGGACACACACCACTTTTATAGGCAGTTCATTCTAGTAAATAAGAGTACTTATCAAGAGTATCCGAACAGTGCACACATATTAAGATGGGTTTTTTTTTTAATAAGTCCAGATACTTGTGTGGAAAACAGCATTTGCGCATTTCAATGCCTTTTATGTGCACATGCAGCATTTAAACATGAGGCCCTAGGTCTTCAATTATGCCACTATCACTGTCCTTTCTAACTTCAGCTATCAAAATTCTGTTCCACTCATGAAAACCTCCCCTTCCTCCATAGTTTCCTTCCTCTATCACACATTGAAACCTTGACTCTGGTTCCTCTCTACTGCTTGAGTTAGCCACTGACATTTACCTGTTTTCACTTTCCTTAACAATGAGCTCCTCTACAGTCTATCTAGTAAATCCAGGAACCATATTTCCTTGTTTATCAGATTTATTGAACAAGAATCTGAGAGAATTAAGATCAGAAGAGAGAAAGTGGGTGTAATCACAGTAAGATTCAAGAATCAATTGATTGCATAAAAGGTTATGCATTATGCATGCAGAAGGTTATCCATAAAAAGTTATGCAACAAAATATTAAGTTAAGGGTACCATCATATTTGTCCAGGCCAGTTTAATTTGTTTTTTAAATCCTTGACCCACAATTCCAAAGCATCATGTCTGTTTTTCATTAGGAAATTTTCATTAAATTTTCCTAGACTAGAGCAAGCAGAAACGATATGGCCAACCCCCTCCACAATTAAAGAACTACAAAGATTTCTGGGTTTTGCCGGGTATAGCTCATAGGGCTATAGTATCGCAGCCTGGAGAAGCATGAATGGACTTAATTCCTCCATTGGGAAGAATTAGATCAAAACACACTCCCCTTAGCTCTCCCACACTGTTCCCTTGTTTGGGAAACTCTTCGGATGTGCCTGCTGTGAATGATTGGTTCAGTCGTAGTCAACCAGAATGGGAAGGTGCCCACAGTCATCTTCCATAGGGCCATTAGACACCAACGTCTGCAGGCCAATTGAAGAAGATGGCCGCATTCCTCCTATCAACCTGGTCAACTAGTATGGCGTTCTACATGCAACCTAAAACTCAAGCTACTCAGTCATAAGCATGACCTGAAGAAAGGTCATGGCTTAATGCCCATGACATCCCTGACCCATTTCTCATCACAGAAAATTTTGTGGATCTTTGCCTGTTTTTCATTGTTATTGTCACCTGCCACTTTGGATCGTTCATTGTGTTATCTCATTAAAAATGCATATGGATTCTACACTGCTTCCATCAGTTCCATGAAAACAAATAGCTCCTGAAATTACTAAATTAGTTAGTTAGTGTCATATGTGGAGAACTTGGCATATGCCCTGCCCTAAACATGTTTGATTGAAGGAAATGTTGTGGGTTTGGTTTAGCCAGAAAAGGTTAAAATTCACTGACCAAGTTGAGACACCAAGAGTCACTCAGAGTGAAATGAGTCAGCCAATTTGACCAAAGCTACCGGATCATCTGCATCAAGACTGGTTTCATTCCATCTAAAGAGGCAAATGCAAACATAGTACCTCTAGATTCTTGCTAAACTGGTGCATTTTAATACAAATCTTAAAGCTCATTTAATGATATAAAATAAACCAAAATTGTGAACTGATAATGAATTGATTGAAATTCATTTATTTAATTTAATTCAATCCTCTTTATTGATCTTTGTGTGAGTGTTTACTTGTTACATTCATTTCAGTGTAGTATAATGAGTAGTGTAATGAATCCATGTCCAACTTTAATGGAAAATGTCTTGAATATTATGTTTATAAATTTGTTGTCTTTAGCTTTCAATCTTGCTACTATGCACTTAATATAATGGTTTTGCTATTCAGCAAAAAAAAAAATTCAGATTATTAGTCGATGAAATTATTGATCAGCTGTGGATTATTAATTTTGCAACTTCTCCCCCTCTGAGCAATTAAATCCCCTCACAAGTTTTGGTGGAGAATATAGTGACTTCAATTATTAATTCTAATTTCTGTAAACATGCAGGCATGAAAATCTATAGAGCTAATGTCCCAACATATGTTATTGGAGAATGTAGGCACATAAATTTAAATTTATAATGGTCATTTTCCTACAATAATATTTAGTTAATATTTTCCTGCCAAGTGTCTTCAGAGCTTTAACTGGAGCATTGGCACTACAATAATAATTTGATGTGAATCCATACCTATTAACATTAATGAGCCATTACATGTAAGTATCAATAGATGCTATGCAATCTAACCAGATAAAATAACTGGAAATTGCAAAATGGAATTCTTGCACAACAAGTTCAACACAGAGTCCATGTAAAGTGGATAATTAACACAATCAGAGCCATCAGACTCTTCAATAACTGAACACAAACAATTCTGTGGACTGCACTGATCATCATCAATTCACACTCCTCAAATATACATACGTCTACAAGAACACTAATAACAAACTGTTTACATGCCGTTTTTGCACACAATTTTTGCATCTTTGCACATACTGTATTTCATGTTTAGTAAAATTGCTATTTTTGTTCAACTCATTACCTCACCTTATAAAAACTTCTGCCATGTATATTTAGTATTGATTCCTGTATTTTGCACATTCACCATAGAACACACAATAGGTTCACTATTCGGTGCTGCTTTTGTGTTTTGTCTTTTGTGTATTGTCTTGTGTTTTATATTGGTTATTTGCACTGTCTTTTGAGTTATGTCTTCCTCCGTTTGCACTAGGTTGCACAGATGCCCCTTATGTAGCTAGTACTAACCAAGTTTAAGTCCTTAGGTGTGTGTTGTTATATGTAGTGCAGTCTTTTGTATTTTGTTCTACTAGATTAGATTCAACTCATGATCCATAACGGAACATTTATTCATTATTTTCTTCCGACCTTAAGCCTGTACTTTATCATGCAGAACGAAACACGT